>MUZC01004461.1:531442-562065 GCA_002072015.1 Radix auricularia
AACCACCTAACAAATAATTATAGTCGATAAATCAATAAATAACAACATTCAAGTATGCCATAATATTTTGATTGGTAAAATGAAGGAAGGCAGATGTTGCTATGATATTTACGGGGACAGTTAAATATTGGCAGTTGTAATGTAAGGAACGACCTCTCCTAAATACCTGCTAAAGTTGTTGTTTGTGTTGAATTAATTAACTTTTAATATATTGTTGTACGCATTGTGTTAGTATTTTTTTTAAATTGTAAATTAGTAAGTACGTGTAGTTATTTCACACTTTTTAAATATTGTTGTACGCATTGTTTACTTGCCTCAAATCTACAATATCATCTCAATAACCTCATAACTTAATTTTTTTTAAATTTAAACTATTCGTATGGTTAATTTGTATGTCTAATCTTAAATTTGTCACTTAAAGTTAAAGTTCTCAAGTGAAAATTAGTTTTTATTTAATAAAAAGATTTGTTCAAACTTATAAATTTACCTAAAACATCAACATATCTTTTTTTTTTTTTTTATTGTTGCACTTTTTTTCAGTCATGAAGCTTGGAACTCTCTTCCCCATTTTGTATTGTGTAATACTTTGTTTCGATGAAAGGATTCACGGTTGTCGATCTTACTTTTTAGTTTTCTCTCTCCGGCACCTGACACCGCACTTTTAATGATTGAATTTTATTAGCTATTATAGATGTTCTCGTTTTACTTAGGTTTTCTTATGGGTAGACTAGTTGATTGTCTTAGATTTTAAGGCATGTGAGCATTAATTTCCTAATTTCAGCTGCGGGGTAGCGCAGGTATCTGAAAGACGCCGCGCAGCAGTTTAGAATAACCACGCAAATTTTGTTAAATATTGCGCTCAAAATGTATGCAGTGCAACTATTAAATTTTACCTTTCACACGGACCAACCAGCCTTAGAGAAAACATTGTTAAGCACATGCTTAGTAGTTGAAGGATGCTATTAGTCCATTTACCATTCACATCCCCTGCCAGTCATTGATATAGTTTAAGTCCAGCATCTTTGTCTTTTGTTCCCAGCCAAAGACAGCCTGGGCCGAGTGAGTACCCCGACGGGCTCACACGGCGATCAATCGGACCAATCGGAGGACCTCTACGAGGAGGCCGGTTTGGCCAGCAAACCCAGCAAGCCGCCCCAACCACAGACCAGGACGGCAGGCGGTAAACCGGCGGCCCTACAGCAGCAGGTGAACTCAGAACTTAAATTGTTGTTCTGTGTCTGTTTCCTTTGTGTTCGTGTATCAGTTTCATGTTCAATGTCTGGGACTCTTTTTTTTAGGGTGTTATGTTGGTCGTGATCCTAAGGAAACAAAAACTAGACGTTCCCTTGAAGGCTGCTACCTCTATTCTTTTAGATCTTGTGAGGTGTAATCTAGCATCTTATTTTTTACCTCATTTATCCAATAGGCTCTTTTTTCAGTTAATGGCTAAAATCTATTAACAAAACTTGTGGATGGTGGGGGGGGGGGTCATTTTAATTATGACTTTTTTTCCGAATGTCTGGTTATTCTAATTGGCCTTTAGGGGACCTAAGAGATATACGTCAGTGGGACCCTAGAGATATACGTCAAGGGATGCTCGATATATACTTTAAGGGAACCCTAGAGATATGTGTCAAGGGAACCCTAGAAATATATGTCATGGGAACCCTAGAGCTTTACGCCAATGGGACCCTCGAGATGTGTGTCAAGGGATGCTCGATATATACGTCAAGGGAACCCTAGAGATATACGTCAGTGGGACCCTAGAGATATACGTCAGTGGGACTCTAGAGATATACGTCAGTGGGACTCTAGAGATATACGTCAGTGGGACTCTAGAGATATACGTCATACGTCAGTGGGACTCTAGAGATATACGTCAGTGGGACTCTAGAGATATACGTCAGTGGGACCCTAGAGATATGCGTCAGTGGGACTCTAGAGATATACGTCAGTGGGACCCTTGAGATATACGTCAGTGGGACTCTAGATATATACGTCAAGGGAACCCTAGAGATACACGTCAGTGGGACTCTAGAGATATACGTCAGTGGGACTCTAGATATATACGTCAAGGGAACCCTAGAGATATACGTCAGTGGGACTCTAGAGATATACGTCAGTGGGACCCTAGAGATATACGTCAGGGGAACCTAGAGATATATGTCAAGGGGAACCTAGAGATATATGTCAAGGGAACCCTAGAGATATATATCAGGGAACCCTAGAGATATATGTCAAGGGAACCCTAGAGATATATGTCAAGGGAACCCTAGAGATATATATCAGGGGACCCTAGAGATATATGTCAAGGGAACCCTAGAGATATATGCCAAGGGAACCCTAGAGATATATGTCAAGGGAACCCTAGAGATATATGTCAAGGGAACCCTAGAGATATATGTCAAGGGAACCCTAGAGATATATGTCAGGGGACCCTAGAGATATATGTCAAGGGACGCTACCAGGTCTCCACATCCGTCTTACCCGCAGCTACCATCTCAGGGTATCTATCTATCAGATCTATGTGATTGTTGTGCTCATTGAGACATGACTACTACTTGGTCCTTGCTGCCCAACGTACTGCTGTAAGATAGAGAAAAGCTACAACAGAGCTGCTGAAATGTGTTGAAATAATCAGCATTTTTGGTGCTGTGTGGGAAGATCTGTGAATACTCACATCAGAAGCGCACCGTTTGTATTCCAGATTAGGTGTGACCTTTGGACGTCGCGCAAATACGGATTTCTTTAACATGTCGTTGCTGTTCGAAATTGCCATTATAGAAGTGCTTTCAGCTACTCGTAGAAATCTACCATTTTGTCAAATTTAAACTTAGATACTTTTCTAAAAATGCCCCAGTACATTTATTTGTATTTTGTATCCTGCCTAGACTGAAGAGAACATGAAACCATGTAAAAATTTTAAAAAAACTTTAAAAAAAAAAAAAAAAAAGTTTTTTTCTCAAAATGCGCCGAGGGCCACCCATAACGCTATTGTTGTTTCAGTCAAGTTACTGAAGGGGTGGGTCCCCGCAAACCTTATTTTTTCGGAGTGGGTTATTTTACAATAATTGCATAACCATGAACTAAGCGTGTAATGGCTTATGTTTTTCCTTTCACGTTTACTACAATGTCTGCATTGACTTGAGAAATTTCTAGTAACACACAAATGATTTATTGGAAGCTACTTGTTTTATTTAGTTTTTCTTTTTATTTCAATGGGAAAAGTCGAACATTAATTGCCATTTATTTGAATGACATGCAGCATTTTTGTCAGCACCTAGCGTTTTCTATTAGGACACGTTGTTTTGAACACTGCCTTAACAAAGCCGTGTCTAGTTCAAGTGACTTTAATGTGACAGCTGATCGGAGAGTAACATTCGATAGGTCCATTGGAATGCCTTGTAAGTGTAATAAACTTCTTCTTTTTTTTAAAACCAGGGAGTATTCTGATCTGCTATTGTATTCCAATTCACCATTAACAAGGTGACTTGAAAAATGTGCAATGGGGTTCTAATATTGGTGTGCACAAGTTGAAATCACTGGTGTAGTTGGTTGATGGAATGAGCTCCAGTTGAAATCAAATGATTGAACTTGTCTAGCAGTACTTAAAGATGTTTTCAGTTGTCAGCAACTGTCTTGAGTTTTGTGACGCTGCTTAGACCTAGAACATAACCAAAGATAAGTGAGTTGGTATTGAAGAAAGGGGTACATGTATTATATTCTGCCGCAGAAAAGAGGAGGCAATCCCGAAAGCCCTGTGCTGTCAACCTTCCAGGAGACAACCAACTTGTCATTTCTGTTCCCGAACCTTCCGTGCCAAGATCAGTCTCGTCAGCCATCTGCGCACACATAGACAAAACCAGTCTCAGCAACCCTCAGATGACTAGAGTGGTCCTCCTCGATTTGACGAACGAACAAAGAAACATTTATTATAGATACCAGCCTGAAAGTCTGGCATATGATACCAGTACCAGCGTTTTAGGCACATATTAATAACATGATGACAGTCACATATAGACACCAGCACAACATGCATATCTTTATAAGCATGGTAGTCACATACAGCCACTATCATGATATGTTACATATTGCTATGGTAGTTATATATAGCCACTAGCATGATATGTTTCACTTGATGAGAACATAATAAACCAAGTAAATTTTTTTAAGTTTGCTTAGTATACCGTGACCATATGCTCCCAAAATGCTTTAACTTTCTTATATTTATGTGGTTCGGGGGGCACCTTGATTCTCTAATTCTGCTCTGTCTTGCCTTTAGCTGTGGTGAAGCTTCACACGTACTATAGTAGATAGGGCTAGAAACAATGGATTGGAGCAATCCTAACTCAACTACAAGTCTCCATCAGCTGCAGCATAACAGATTGTTTGACTTAGATGAGGATATATTCATGCATGTGCTGTATAAAGGGTCAAAATACAAAAAATTTTGAATTTTAAACAATAAGTAATTAATTATGTTAAGCACATGTATTTTTCTTTCAGCTGGCCAATGTACCCTTCATCTCAAAATGTTGTTTCTCCAACCCCTCCACCACACTGCTCTTATTCAAATGAATAAAAATTAGGGCTTTGGAAATTAACTATTAATTTTTTGATTAATCGTGAACATTTTATCAATTAAATATCTATTAAAATAATTTTAATCGATAAAAATTTTATTAAAATTTAAGCAAATATTTTTTTTTCAATTTATTAAAAAATAATTAATAAACAATATAATAGCCCAGATCACAGGATCTGTATCGCTGAGGAACATAGTACAACAGTCCAAAGCAGTTTAAAAAATTCAAAATCATATTTTTCTAGGTCTATGAGACAGAGAAATAACTCATATAAAACATAAAAATGTCTAATTCCTGTTTTTGTTACTTCCCTTGATATGTTTGGCTTCAAACAAGATTAATATAAATTCATGAAATCAATCGTTAATTTTTCAAAAGTTAATGTTTAAATTCAAATTAATCGTTACCAGCCCTAATAAAAATGTATAAAAATTTTACATCAAAATATCAGATTAATTTTTTAAAAACTATTTCACTTATTTTATTATTGATGCGTTAGCATATGTCAGTAATGATTAAAATCCTTTTTGATGGTGTTAGCATTTTTTTAGTTATCTAATTATTTCTATTTTTATCTCTTACTTTCTGCTGCTAAGGGAGGGAAGCAGCCCCAGCAGTTTAACTCGGACGATGATGATGATGACAGTGATGATGATGAGGATGATGATGACGATGATGAAGACGAAGATCACCCCCATGTTGAAGGGTGCGTAAGTCCAAGTGTTGAGGTAACAACAGGGTGTAATTATTTGGGATTTGATCTTCTATTGACTGGTTTTAGCCCACCTTTAAAACCATTTAACCCAAATCAAAGTATCCTAATAAAAGAATCATTTTATATTTCAGCGCCTACGATCCAGCTGAATATGAGAACCTCTCCGTCTCATCTGAAATTAAAGAATTATTTCAGTATATTACAAGGTCTGTTACATATTCACATTTATCAATTTTTTTTTACCAACATTTTCACATTTGAAGGTCAATATTTTGTTACTATTTGCTCATTAAAGAAAAACTGTGTGAGTATAGAACTCAACCCAATAAAACATATTGTTTGTGCCTAAGCCAATCACAGATTTTAGTTAATTTTATGTTTTGTGCATTTCAACAAATATTTATTTTAAAAGCCAAATATTTTTAAAACAAACATGTTAAAAGCTTTGATGAAACACCAGTTTTTTTATTTTCTGCAATTGCAAAAAATATATTAGTAAATAAACACAACTTTATTTTTATAAGTCATATTATTTCAAGGCTGTTATATTGCAGATTTTAACCCAAAAAAATTTCTGGTTTGTTCTGATGGCTGATAGTCATACATTTTGGAGGTTCCAAATTTTAAATGCATTGTTTATGTGTTTCGAAGGTTCCAAACCTTCATCCATTGTTTTGTTTGTTTATTTATATGTATGAGAGGTTTCAAGCTGTAATAAATGAAGCAATTAATTGAAGAAGTGAACAAGTTGAGTAGATTTTGTGACTAAACAAACACACCATAGTTCATATAGGTTGTAAATTAAAATCTGACCAATGTAATCTTATTAAATCTTTTAAAACTTTAACATATCATTATGTTTAATCTGTTTTGTCTTAAAAATAAACAATTCTTGACCTACATAATATATCAGTTTTCCTGATATTATTAAGGCCTCTTAAAAGTACTCAATCTAAGGCCCAATTACATCACATCAGTTGACCAGGACAATCTTGAAAAGTTTATAACCTTTTCATAGCCAACTCCAATAAAATATTAAGATTATGTTAATGAAATTTTGTAGCCTTTAAACAAAAAATTAATTTTTTTTTTTAAAAATGCATATTAAACTACAGTTAAATGTGTAAGAAAATGTTTTGCTTCATGGGTCTAACTGTTCCACATGTTTTCAAAATTAGGTGACTGCCTTCTAAAAGATATCTAATATCATCTCCACTTTAGTGCTATAAATAATTAACTATGTTGCTAAGCCCTGAAAATATTTCAAGTGCTGTAATTGAATCAATCAATCCATCCATCCATCTCTGTGACGCTACAGCACATGTAGGGCTTTGGCCTGTCTCACCACTTCCTTACACTCAGACCTAACCAATGCCTTTCTTCTCCTAGTAATTGAATCACTGTAAATATTTTTTAATGAGTGTTTACCATTTGCCCACCTAAAACATATTTTATTACAGCACATAACAACTTTAAAAATATAATTAAAACACAAATTTTATTTGGACACATTATAAAACAACAAGATTTGAATCAATAAAAATAAAATTCAAATCATTATTACAGCAAATTATTTTTTAAAACATATAATTCAAACACATAGCATTAAAACATATTCACAATTAAAACACAAGCATTATATAAATAACAAACATTGAAGGCCATCAGAATCAATAAAATGTTTCTTACTCCATTATCAACAGATACACACCACAGGCCATTGAACTGGACCACAAGTTGAAACCATTTATACCAGACTACATTCCTGCTGTGGGAGACATTGATGCCTTCATCAAAGTAAGTTGAGCAAAGATGGTACTGTGAATATTGCAAGTTTAGTTAGTTTAGGGCCTATCACTTGTGTAATATGTGATTGTATGGAACATATTGCAAGTTTAATTAGTTTAGGCCTATCACTCGTGTAATATATGATTGTATGGGACATATTGTTAGTGTCGTTAGTTTAAGGCATATCACTTGTGTAATATTTGATTGTATTAGACATATTGCTAGTGTCGTTGGTTTAAGGTCTATCACTTGTGTAATATATGATTGTATGGGACATATTGTAAGTATCGTTAATTTAAAGCATATCACTTGTGTAATATATGATTGTATGGGACATATTGTAAGTATCGTTAGTTTAAAGCATATCACTTGTGTAATATATGATTGTATGGGACATATTGTTAGTGTCGTTAGTTTAAAGCATATCACTTGTGTAATATGTGATTGTATTAGACATATTGCTAGCATCGTTGGTTTAAGGTCTATCACTTGTGTAATATATTATTGTATGGGACATATTGTTAGTGTCGTTAGTTTAAGGCCTATCACTTGTGTAATGTGTTGTTGTATTGTACACGTTTCTCATTTAGTAAGTTAAGGGCCTATTACTTGGATAACATATGATTTCTGTTCTGTAAGATTGATATTCTTCACATCAGAAATTTTTACCTTGGGGTTTTCTTTGTTGCTAATTTCTATAACTATTTTGTTGCTTTTTTCATTTAAGTTTTTCTTTAAAATGATGTAGATTGCCCGTCCAGACAACAAACCAGACACCCTCGGTCTGACTGTGCTCGATGAACCATGCGCCAAGCAGAGTGACCCCACAGTCCTTGACCTTCAGCTGAGAGCAATCTCTAAACAAACTACAGCCAAACAATTGGTGAGCACTTTCTCTATAGCTTCACGCTGCAACAGATTTTTATTATGAATTTCAACTTTGTGGTGATTCTCTCTTGGAAAGTAAATACAATTAATCCCTAATTCATGAGATAATACATTAAAGTTAAAGGTTAGCTAGAACATACTAATTTACATCTTTATTTTTTCTATCTTCCTTTTATTTATTTTACGCTGAGTTAAATGACCCCAACCAGTTACTGTTTTACCCTAGACCTGACATCTGATCCCTAAGGGGAGATCCTTTTAGTCCTGCAATCTATGATCATTATAAAGTAAAACCCTTTCAGGGAATACTTTAGTGCCAGGTTTGGCTTGAACAAATTATCACAAATTCTGATAACATAGTTGTCATAATTGTCCGGCACAGGTTGTCAAAAGCCTACAGAATGCAGAGAAACATCCGAAGCACATTGAGAACTGGATTGAAAACATCAGGGAACTGCACAGGTCAAAGCCACCGCCCAATGTCCACTACAGCAAGTAAGGTTTCAAGCATTTCACTCTAATAAATATGCTCTACTAAGACTGTCTTACTGGGGATCATTGTTTCTTTGCAAGAGTCCTGAAAACAACATATTTCTTTGATGTAATGTCACCAAGCAATCAGCATTTAAGCTGTCCTGAGGTTTCACTTAAAGAAAGTCACTGCACATTTTTATTTGGTATTAAATTTGACCTTGTTGATTTGGATTCGCTATAACTAATTTATAAATTTACCTCCTTATATGTCACATCTTACATTTTTCTGCCTGTTTTCACCTCTGCAAGTTTCAGTTGTGAAAATCATTTACATTTTGTTTACAAATGTTTATGATACAGTAATAAATTTATTCAATAGATCTACATGTTATTTTTCAGTTGTATCATGATGAATTATTAAATGTTTTCATTCCTCCAATGACATCTATTTTTTGTTACTCTCCCCTTAGAAACATGCCTGATATAGATACTTTGATGCAAGAGTGGCCTCCCCAGTTTGAGCAGCTCCTCAAGGAGGTACATTGAACAAGTGTCATTTCACTGTGGCATGTTTGTTTGGCAATAGTTCAATCTGTAACGTTTTGTTGATAGTTGTAACCTTCAAATTTTTATTGGTTTGTGGATAGTAGCTTTTTCAATCTATATTTCTTTGTTTATCATCATTTTTATTTACTGGAAAAAAAAGGTGTTCATGTTGAATTCATAATGAAGTTATTCATAGTTACTTAATAATGCCAGTAATTTGGAGTTGATAATTTTAAAAATTTAAATGATAATACAAATTCTTCTTTTCTAAAATACATTTAAAATTGGACCATTGATTGAGCAAATATAATATTTTTTTAGAAAAGATAGAACATACACTCATGGTGGAAACCTAATTGCAATAACATCAACTCTCATAGCCGAAGAAATTAACACACAACCAAACTCTAATATAGAATCTGTTTGTTTTTTTTGTAAAATAGTTACACCAAACTCATCACCCTTTATTGTAGGCAGTATATAAAGGCCACCAAATACAAACATAGAATACATGAGGAATCTCTGCAGTCAACTAACTTCTATTAAAGAAAATCATAAAATTCTGTAATTTGGACTATGGGGGACTGTAATCTTCCAGATGTAAATTGGAAAAAACTATACAATTGATAGCCACCAAAATAATAAAGAAATTAATTAAAATTTCTTAAACACTATAAACAACATAAACCTAGAACAGATAATTTTTAAAAAGCAGCTAGGAAAAATAAAACACTAGATTTATTCCTAACAAACAGACCAGGACTAGTAATAGACTGCAATATAATTCCTGGAATGTCTAACCATGATATTGTTAGAGTAACCAACACAATTAAAACTAAAATAAATAAGATGCCTAAAAGAATAATCTATCTTTAGAATAAATGCAACTTGATAAAATTACACCAATCAGCTGCTAATTTCAGAAAAAAATTCTTAAGTAAATTCTGCATAGATAGCCCTGTAGAAGAAATATTGAAGGAAATAAAAACAAATCTAAAAACTATTTTGGATGAGAATGTTCCAACAAAACTAACTTCAAATAGAATTAATAAATGATGGTTTAATTCTAAATTTAAAAAGTTATGCAAACAAAAAGAGAACTTATTTAAGAAATTTAAGGCTACCAATTTACAAAGGATATACAAAAAATACTTTAAAATTAAACACTTGACATAAAAACTTAGTCGAAACCTCCAAAATGAATATATAAACAATGTAATTACTAAAGATAACAATAAAAACTTATGGTCCTTTATCAAATCTAAAAAATGGAACCTACAATTATAGCCACACTAAAAGGCTCAAATAATAAAACTTAAAATAATAATGAGACTAAAGCTTATATCCTTAACACATATTTTGCATCATCATTTTCTGCCTCAGGCGACAAGGAAATTTTAGTAAATTTTAATAAAATGGAAGAAATAGGTACCATAACGGTAGATGAGATAGGTATACATTCACTCCTAAAAGACTTTAAAATAAACAAAGCTACTGGCCAAAATGAATTGCCTGCCAGGTTACTAAAAGAATTAAGCAATGAACTGTCTCCAATCCTTGTAGTTCTTTTTCAAGCATCTCTAAACCAGTTTAAAGTGCCCCAGGATTGGAAATAAGCTAAGGTAACGCCACTCTTTAAGAAAGGTGATAAATCAGAACACATAATGTATAGTAGAATAGTTAACCACCTTGACAAATGTAATGCCCTATGCCCACATCATCATCGCTTTAGGAAAAACAGATCATGTTAAACACAATTAATAGGTCTAATAGATGAACTATCAAAAGGCTTAGACAATAATGATCAGAAATATACAATATTACTAGACTTCTCAAAAGCATTTGACAAAGCTCACCACCTTAGTTTACTTAAAAAACTTAAATACTTTGGAATCTCAGATCCCTTACATCACTGGATCCAAGACTTCCTATTGGGTAGGGAGCAAACTGTAATAATTAATGGATCTAAATCTACACCAATAAAGGTTAACTCAGGAATTCCACAAGGAACTGTCCTAGGTCCCTTACTATTTTTAATTTATATAAATGACTTACCCAACAATATCTCAACAGGAACTAAAGTTAGGTTATTAGCTGATAATTGTATAATCTATAGGACAATTAAGTCAGAACAAGATAGCAAAATTTTACAAAAAGACTTATATGAATTAATAAATGGGAAACTAACTGGAATATGTCCTCTCATCCAAAAAAGTGTTAACTGCTAAGAGTAACAAAGGAAAAGAAACAAATAAATTCAAAATATTTCATTCATGGAAAAGAACTAACCCAAACTAAAGATGCAAAATACTTAGGAGTCATAATAAATGAGAAACTAACATGGACTCCCCATGTCAATGAAATTATTAGAAAATCAAACAAAACCTTAGGTTTTATACAAAGAAACTTTTACAAATGTAATAAAGATATAAAACTAAAATGCTACCTCACCCTGGTGAGACCTATACTAGAATATGTATCTTCTGTATGGGACCCATCCACCTAAGAAAATATTGATAAACTAGAACAAATTCAAAAATGAGCTGCCAGATTCATTACTGGAGAATATTCAAAACTCACAAGAGAAACACCATTAGTTAAATCATTAAACCTTGAAACACTAGAGGATAGAAGAACCAAGAGTAAATTAGTAATTATACATAAAGCAATTAATTCTACTTTAGAAATAGAACCCAAAGATAACTTAATACAGCCCTCAGATAGACATGAGGATAAAAACACCTTTCTTATTCCGTATGCAAGAACAAACACAAGTTTTCTTTCTTCCTGTTACTTTACCATCATTTAAAACTCTAATAAGAATACAGGACTAAGCACAAATCACAGATATATGTAGGACGCAATAATCTTCTGTACAGAAGGAGCGTCTGTAACATATATTTAAATATATTAAAAAATCTGACACTGTTCCACATATTCAGCTTTTCCCCCAAAGTAATCCTGTTAGACTCTTATCTTATCTTAGAGTCTAACAGGATTACTTTGGGGGAAAAGCTGAATATGTGGAACAGTGTCGTATTTTAAAATATTTGTCTCACAAGATAACACTAGAGGAAAGTTTCTTCTATTATCTCAGTGCATACATTTGTTTGATGTCATTGTACAGGTTGGCCTGCCCACAGCTGAGCTGGACTGTGACCTGGGAGAATATGTGGATATCATTGCAGGTGAGTTCTGGAGTGTACGGGATCCCATGCCATGAGTTTCATGTTCTAGTCTGCTAGATATCAGATTTAATCTACGCTCTTCAACAGACACAAATATACTTTCTGTATCTAAAACACGCACCAATGCATTTGGTGAAAGGTCTTTCTATTTGTGTTTTCCAAAACTAATCATTTGTAGTATTCTTTAATGCCTTTTATTGTACACTAAAATCACATATTTTCAAACAATACTCTGCAGATTAAAAATTGAACAATTCTCTGACTGATAAACTAGCTCATGTGCACAATCATGTCATTATATGTTTTGTTTAAATAGGAAATGAATGTTTTAATTGAATTCATTTATAGTATATATGAATCACCAGTATATATATAAGTGTATTTGTTACAAATTTTTATATAAAGTGCTGTGAGGCCAACTTCCTGCTGGAGTATTGCACTAGATAAGTTCTCAAATTATTTGTTATTATTATATTCTCATAGAAATGAGACTTGTGTTTTCTGCATATATTATGATAACTCTGATCTGTTTTTTGTTTCAGCCATACTTGACATTTCTATTTATAAAAACTCTCTTTTTTTGTTTCAGCCATACTTGAAATTTCTATTTATAAAAACTCTCTTTTTTTGTTTCAGCCATACTTGACATTTCTATTTATAAAAACTCTGATTTTGTTTTTTGTTTCAGCCATACTTGACATTCCTATTTATAAAAACTCTGCCCATCACAATGAGAGGATTCAAGCCCTGCATGTTTTGTTCACACTATATTCAGAGTTTAAAAACTCACAAGTAAGTTTTGTTCTCTTTACAATTGGGGTTAAAGATTTTAATTTTTTAAATATTTTTAATAAATTGTATACACATTTAAAAGTTTGATTTTGAAAACAAAATGACTATGTCATTAGAAGATGTTTTATTTTTGACTAGCACAAATGTACCACTGTTACTATTTCATTAAATATTAGACTAGACTCATTGTTGTGTGGGATAGAAAATTTTAAAAAATGGTTAAAAATTATATGCAAATTTTGAAAAGGAAATTTTATCAAAGAGACAATTCCTTTTCTTTGTTTCAGCATTTTCGAGCCCTTGCTGAGGAGAACAAATTAGACAATGCACTGAAGGATGACGGGGCAGACAGATTTGTTTTATGATCTGTTGGAGCAACATTCTGCCCCGCAACTTTGTGACATATCCACACATTATCTTGTTTATTAACTCTGTTCATATTTATTTTTATACATTTCAAAAATTTTGATACAACACACTGATATGTTGAGCAAATGTCAACTATAAGGAAGGGAATTGTACAAATAAAAGCCTTACATACAATTGTCCGGCAATTAAAGCCCTTTAAATTCTAACAAACAATGTACATATAAATTTCAACTTCTTCAATCTTGTTTATAAGTGATATTGAAATTACAAAGCCTTCGTTTTGTTGATATTGAAGAAATTTTTATTATTTTTATCTTTAAATAGCTGAACCAATCCCTCAATGTATTTGACTTTATCTCAATTGATTATGTTCTAATGAAAATGCCTAACAATAAATAAATGATGTCCAGTCAAGTGTTATTTTTGTTATTGACAATCGCTTCAAAAGTCTTTGATTTCATATGTATTTTCCATTAGTAAAGGTTATGAGTAAAGTTTACAGTGAATACCTTCACAAGGGAAGGGAGACAACTGACAACTTCATTATTTCATACATGCATTGTGTATATAAATACAAAATGGGTACCAATAGGACGCTGAGACTAGCTAATACTAATACCAGATATACTTCAAAATAAATTAATTAAAGGCCAGTTGTTCTCACCAGTTGACGCCCAGAAAGCACTTTATACCCAAGAATTAATGTTTTATTTTTTATAAAAAATAATTTTAATACAGGTTAAAATCATTCATTTAATCCCTGTGATGCCTCAGTTTACTCATATACCAGGGATAGCGCTTTATGAAGATTCTTTAATTTTCCCCAATTTTTTCTTGTTAAAAAAAGGAACTTAATGTTAAAATTTTCCCCATTTTCCTTGTAAAATTAAGTACTTATGTTAAATTTTTTAGAAATGATGCGACAAATATAAAGCCCACTTAAGCCAACACAATGTATCGTTACCCATTCATTTAAAAAAAACAATCGGATTGTGTACTGTAGATGGCAGGAAGACATTAATTAATCTCACTTTAACCTGTACTTCAACTATCAACTTTGTGATGTTTACTCAGCCTTTTTTTTAAAGATGTTCTCAAGTTATCAAGCCATGTACAAAAGTCTGCGTTACATCATAATATATCTTGGACGGCCCTGGACACGACCCTGGTGAGCATGAAATAATGAAACAATGTCCAGTTCAACTAGGCCTGGTGTCCCAGTGTGGCCCGAATTCCATGCCCTAAACTGGGTCAAAGTATCAAGTGGTTTTTGTTTCTAAATGTCCACTTGAGTTTATCTTTTTTTTTTTTAAAAATAATTATAAATATTAAACTCTTGATTAGATGTTGCTGGATTTCTATATTGTAAAGAATGATGTCTACATTTGACATCCGGGATTTTTTTTAGATGCTTTAGATAGAATGTCCTTGCATCCAGGAATGAAACAAGAACTTAGCATTGAGGGGTGTGATTCTCATGGTCTAAGTGTTTTCTAGCAATTGTATGGAATGCAAATGGTTAACGTTATTCTTAATGATGTAACACTGTGATATTGTGTATAACTCTCATTCATCTGTCTTACTATAGGAATATGTAGCTTCAAAAGTGAGATGGAGCCATCATGTAGACACATCTTTGTTGTATGTGTATGTGTGTGTCATTGAGCTGATGCAGCAAACAGCTTTTTTCTGGTTTAAAACACACAGCAGGCATTTTTAAAATTTACTTTATCAATGAGATAAGGCATAATTGTAACGTCTTTTATATTTAATATTATAGAACACTTATATGACCGAATTTTTCTTTGTTTTTATACTCTTGATTTTCATGTGTATCTCAAGTTCCAGAAATAGCAAAATCTGACCTAGTTTGTTTGTTTTTTTTTGTTTTTTTTTAATATCTATATTTTAGAAGTATTTATCAAAATCACGTGAATTAGTAGCACTTTCGATAGCAGTCGCGATTCTTAAACAAATGTTTGTGGTTTTTTAACAGCTGCTGTTTGTAGTTCTACTTTTGAGTGGAGATTCTAATGGAATACCTTCTACGCCATACAGGCTTGCTGTTGTTTCAGCTTTCATAATATAATACAATTGAAATGATCAGGTTGTTGTGTGTTCAGCGACGAAGTTGAATTCGTAACTGGTGTATATCTAAAACGGTCTGGAGTATTGCTCTTTCAAGAAACACAAATCTCTCTAGCACAAAGCTCACTGGCACAGCCGATGTGTCCAAACGGTGCGTGGATTTAGTTCCAACAACTGAATTTGAATGGTTGACCGCCTGTTCGTTTTATTTCAGTTCATTACTTGTTTCAGGATGTATTTACAAAATATCACGTGGTTATCGCATACAGGGCTTGCATGATGAGGTCCAAAGATTCATTGATACACTTCCAATGTAAAGTATCATAGTACCGAAATTCTGGTCCTTTCTAAGTCTATAGAAAAAAAATTATCGTGTTAATCTCTCGAGTTAATATAAAAATGTAAGTATTATTTCAAAAACGTTCCTAAAAGACTGCGATTCAAGATTAATTTAAAGCTACCACTATTAAGGTGGTAGAAATTTGAGGTCATCTTTGAAGTTTCATCATGGCGAAAACCGTTGGAACATTCTCCGTGGCCGACTACATCGTCTTCACCGCCACGCTCCTCATCTCGGCCGCCATAGGCGTATTCTACGCGATCAGGGGCGGGGGACAGAACAGCACGAGTCAGTTCCTGATGGCCGACAGGAGCATGCGGTACCTCCCCATCTCGCTGTCCGTGCTGGCGTCGTTCTTTTCGGCGTCCACGCTCCTGGGGACGCCCGCGGAGATCTACCAGTTCGGGACGATGTACTGGATCTCAGTGGTAGGCGCCGTGTTCGCTCCCCTGATGGGGGCGCTGTTGTTCGGGCCGATGTTTTTTAACATCAAGGTCGTCAGCGTGTTTCAGGTAATCTCAATGTGTGTGTTTTTGTTTGTTGTTTTGTGTTTGGAGTTATTTTATTTTTTTTATTTTTTGTGTGGTTGTGATTGTGGCTGTGTGTTGGTGGTTGTGTTTGTGGTTGGAGGTGTAGATACAATATTTTTTGTCATGAGGTCAGATATTTTTTGTTTGTTCGTACAATGGCAACATTTCTTTGAGATAAAAATCCTTTTAAAAGTTTTTTTTTTAAAATGTCATATTATTACGACTACTTAATTCTTTGACAAAAATTTTAACAAAGAGATATAAACTTTTTTTCCCTATTTTTTCCGATTGCAGTGAGGGTGGGGTGAGGAGACAATAATAGGTCTTAAGATGCATGAAAACAGTCTAAAACACACGCACGGAAATATTCTGAATCTCTCGTCTCTCGCTCTACTTTTGTATGTGTTCAAAATATAACCCTGTGGATACCCTCAGTCAGTAAGCACAATTTCTAGTCCAACTCACAATTGGCATCCGACAAAGATGATTAGAATTTATGTCAAGTTAAAAATAACCATGTGTCGCCTATTTTAACGCTGTTGTTTTTTTTTTCTGGGGTTTCAAAGTGTGTTCACTTTATCGTCCTAAAGAGTCCCAATAGTCAATAAGAATATCAAATAAAAGTCATATCAAAAGGGCACTGGACGCCAGTGGCGTAGCGAGGGGGGCAGGGGGGCAAATGCCCCCGGGCGCCACGTTAGGGGGCGCCAAAATGAGTATTAAAACTCATTATTTTATTTCATTTTTATGTAAACTATTGTATCCCAAATACGTTTGCAAGATTGAATATTGGAGCTCCGAAAATATCTTTATTACAAAACAATTGGTAAACATGATTTTGGCGCTCCCATTGAGCGTTAAGGGGCGCCATTCTACTCATAAATAAATGACACATCCTAATGTAGGATTGGTGATGTGTTTTTTTTTTTTAATTAAAAAAACTGTGAGTTGATGGGAGTGAGCAGTAAGAGACCAATACGATTCTTTTAATAGAGCTAGCAGAGCCGAAACTAAAAGCAACTGAAATTACCAAGACAAGAAAAAGGAGTGACTTAAAGCAGTGGGTCTCACCCTGTGGTCCACGACCACTAGTGGTCCGCGAAGATTTGCCAGGTGGTCCGTGAGAAAAGCATGAAATTTACGCACTGTAGGAATCATCGAGAAATACTAGCAAGTAAAAGAATTAACGCAGACTTAAATATATTTCTGATCTGGCCATAATGGTTTTTAATTTCATCAAGCTAGTCAATTAAATTATCATCTGTTTGATTTCTTATGCTCGAATATGAATCTTGAACATTAACAGTTACTAATGTATACTGAAGTTCACTGGTTATCCGACTGTTTTAATTACGTGATGACGTAAGAGAGTTTCATGTAGAAATAACTCAAAGCTTGTTGATCATTTGAACCATGGCTAATGGGTTGCTGTTCTGGCTTACTTTGCTGAAATTTTTGAAAAACTCAAAAAACTTAATTCAACTCGGCAAGGAAAGCAGATACATTATATAACTCTCAGTAACAGAATGTCTGCTTTTACGAAAAAGCTTGATCTTTGAAAAAGAATATTATATCAAGGTAACTTTGAGATGTTTGATAAATTGTACGAAATCACCGAAAAACCAGTAAATGAAGAAATAATTAAATAAACCACTGTTGATTAATTTGATTTCTTGTCATATTCAATAAATGCGGGGCCAATTTTATTTCTTCTATTTTGATATTTATCGTGGGTTTCCAGTCCTAATCTCGAACACAATGAAGATGAAATTACAAACATCGTAATTAAACCAATTAATTGAACTGACAAGTGATAACAATTTGAATATGTTGCATCAGAAAGTTGGGTTAATGATATTTGGAGTACTCCGAACTGTCTCAGAAAGTTTTTAAAATTCTTTTACCCTTTGCAACTTTGTAAAAGGGGTTTGTCTGCAGTGCTTACAATAAAAAAAAAAAAAACATCGTTCGTACTAAATAAACTAATAGAGCAGTCTTTTAAATATAAACTACTGTTAATGACTTAAAGTTGTTTTTTTTATAGTTAGCAAGTTGAATTAAGTAAGAAGACAATGAGAATAATATAAATGACATTTGTTCGTCACAAAAGAAAGAGTATTGTTTAAGGAGCACGCAAATCGTAGCATAATAGTATAGTTTTACGAACTAACATGTTTTGTTTACTACTTATAGCTATCTATATACACAGCATTATTATATCTAACTTTTCAGCACGGCAGTAGCACAATTTTTAGTAGTGGCCCGTAGCTAAGACACATATTTTTCAAGTGGTCCTGGAATCTCAAAGGTTGAGAATCACTGGCTAACAGAATGGTTAATACGTGTCCCTTTGCTGCATGCTGTGACTCTTTAAAAAGATAAATCGTACTTCCCCAATCCTCATGAGGAGGGAGTAAAGTGGGAGAGAGGAGGGAAGGTCTTTCCTCTCACGGGCTTGTATCGGTTTGTTGAAGCAAGTTGGATAAAACTTTAACTTCCTTTTAAACATTTCTGGAACATCATACTTGATAAAATTGATAGTGTCCAGAAACGGTTCCAGAATCCAACTGTGAGTTTCAAGGAAGCTTAATCTGATCTTGAATCGATTGAGCAAAAATTGTCAACATTCGTGTTAGTTTGAGCCATGTTGCGGTAGGCAATGGGAAAGAAGATGCACAACTTGGAGAATCGAGTTTGACAGAAGATTAGACGACATCGGAGGATGCCTTCGAGAATTAAAAAGAGATGCAGAACTTTCTCCATAAGAAGAAATTGCACCTGCTATGAACAGCGAAATTGATAAACTCCAACAGGAGATATCAATACGGATTTTACGTCTTAAAGAGCCTAAACAACAAAGTTTGATCTTTACTAGACGCTTCATTAAAATTGCTTAGATTTTGCTAATTTCTACGAATTGTGTACAGAAATCAAAGACTAAAAAATGATGCTTAGTACCCGGACTGAAGTTCTACCGGAAAATACTTTGGATCTTCTCGACTTTATTGTTTCATATGGAGATGACGTATTCCTGAATCTGCTCATTTCGCTTCAAATACTTCTAAAAATTGCTGTTTCAACTAAAAGCTGTGAGCGGTCCTTCAGCAAAGTAACCTTTTTTTTTCTTAATTACGTGCTTCAATGGATCAAGATCGTCTGGATGATCTTGCACTCCTTAGCATTGAAAGAGAACACTTGAGAATATCAATTTTAACAGCGAGATTGACAACATTCAAATCAAGGAAGATCAATTTATTTTAGATTATGTCTATTCGAGTCATGTATAATTAGTAGAGTATTTTTTTCAAATAAATTGTTTATAATCGTATAGAGAATTATTAGTCTGTATTGCATTTCATTAAAATATCATTTTCTTCAAAAAATGAACCATATAAACCGTAAAATTTCAAATTTTTCTTGGGGGCTCAATGAGCCCCCAGAATTTTTCGGTCCATCAAGGGGCGCAGAATTTGTGTCATGCCCCCGGGCGCACATGACCCTAGCTACGCCACTGCTGGACGCTGTGATCTAATTTTTTGCTCCACCCCCCACCCCCNGGTCACAAAGAAAGTAAAATGAATTGAGTACAATAACTGTGAGCAGTCACTAGATTACCAGATGACACATAAAAAAGGTGACCAGTGACCAGATTTATTTTTTTGGGGGGGGAGCAAAGCGGGACGGGGCGACACGGACTTGGGGGGGGGGGATTTCTCCCAGGTTTCCGGAGCAAATAATCGGGACGTCTGGTCACCTTACACTTCGTGAAGTATAAGTTATTAAGTACTCTGCTTAGAGACAAATATATTTTTTAAATTCAATTAACTAGTAACTCTTTATTGTTTCTTTATTGAATTGAGTCTGGCCGTCACGAGAATGTTTATCAACCACTGACGTAGTCGACGAAAATTCTTCACAGAGACGTAGGATATTACGGTGGAAGAACTATTAGCATTAGAAACAAGACGGCCATGTAATAGGGCGATGTTTTGTGGTGTATCAAATTAGACTATTTGCAATAGAAACCAAGACGGTACTGCACTAGAGTGAAATTTTAGATAATCTAAAGAATAAGGATTTTTTTTTTTTTT
The DNA here is from genome assembly GCA_002072015.1 of Radix auricularia. NCBI lineage: Eukaryota > Metazoa > Mollusca > Gastropoda > Lymnaeidae > Radix > Radix auricularia. The sequence goes on from MUZC01004461.1 coordinate 551,838, forward strand.
TTTTTTTTTTTTTTTTTGTCTTGCAGAATTTTCAAATAAACAGTTCATCCCTGTGTGTGACAAAGTTTTATTCGATTATCTTGTATTTTCCAAGTTGTCATATTGGATCAATGAAAAAAAAGCCTGAGAAGTTTCTCAAAATGGGAGTCAGTTGCTTATTCTAATGTTGACAGTTTATGTACCCGCCCTTCAGTTTAAGTGTTTTCCGTGAGATTCTCGGAAATAATTCGACCATAAGCCCAGTCCCATGCAAAGATGATTTCTTTCAGATAATTTATTTTTTTGTTTACAGTATCTCGAGCTTCGCTTCAACTCGAAACTTGTCCGCCTATTTGGGGCATTCATTTTTTTACTTCGAGCAGTAAGTACCTTAGTTGTTTTTAGTATCCATCTTTTTATTGACATGATCTCTAGACCCGACGCAATGGCCTCACAAGTACAGCCAAGCATCCAAACTTACTCTACATCATCAGGGTACTTTGAATGGTTAACACACTGTTTGAAAAGTTATTTATCAGACTGCTCGTGGTACGATAGTCTGTGTAATTCTTTCAAGTTGAGCAAACATTAACCAATGGAAAGAAAACATGTCAACAGGGCATGAGTTAGTCTGACAGGACGTAACAAAATATGTAAAACAGGTTATGAGTTAGTCTGACAGGACGTAACAAAACATGTAAACAGGGTATGAGTCTGACAGTACGTAATAAAACATGTAAACAGGGTATGAGTTATTTTGACAGGACGTAACAAAACATGTAAACAGGGTATGAGTTATTTTGACAGGACGTAACAAAACATGTAAACAGGGTATGAGTTAGTCTGAGAGGACGTAACAAAACATGTAAACAGAGTATGGGTTAGCCTGGACAGGACGTAACAAAACATGTAAACAGGGTATGAGTTAGCCTGGACAGGACGTAACAAAACATGTAAACAGGGTATGAGTTAGCCTGGACAGGACGTAACAAAACAGCATTAACCATTACATTATATCTTTCCATTGCCTACAGTAAATAACATAAACTTTTTAAAAATATATAAGTAAAAAAAAAAACAACAACTCACAACCTTGTTTCTATGTCAACACTTCGCTCTGGGTTAATCTAAACCAGAAAATTGTCTCCCTTTCACATTTCAGACCATCGGAATGGGCATCGTCCTGTATGGACCATCCACGGCCCTAAGTGCAGGTAACCCTCTCAACGTGATAAAAGCAACTATAGATTACTAACCAGGGGCGTCAGTTGTGTAATTACGTGGGGGAGGAGCGGGAATGTTGGTTAGTCTGACTGACATCGACACAGTTTCAGCGCCTTGCATATTACGTGGTCAATAGTTTATGAAGGTATTTGCTGAAGGCAAAGTAGCTTAAGGGTGACTTTTTTGAGGTCTTAACTCGAGACGCGAGGTTCTTTAAACTATATTTTATTAGTAAAAGATTTTTGTATTTTTTTTTTTGGATTTATCATTTTTTATTACCTTGCGGACTTTCTTTTTTTTTTCTATTTTATAGGTTGTTCTTAAACTTTGATACCTTGCTACAATATTAGATACAAACATGTAATATTTGATGACTTAATGATGATAGGTTGGTCTCGATGAACTTAAATCTTAAAGGCTAAACGAGTCCACTGATAAAAATTGGTCTAGTAACCTAATCCGCAACATTTACATTAATCAGTCAACTAACTGAAATGTGTAAGTGTAAGGTTATGTATTGAAACATGACACGATCTACCATAATTCATTAAAAATAATTGGGTGTTCTTGTTTTTTTTTCCCGACAGTGACGGAATTCCCAACGTGGGCGGTGATTGTCGTGGTGGGCGTGGTCTGCACCTTTTACACAAGTATCGGGGGTATGAAGGCGGTCATCTGGACTGACGTCTTTCAAACACTTGTCATGTTGGCCGGCATGGTGGCCGTGCTCATAAAGGTACGTCGTTGGTTCGAGTCCTGTGTAGGTCTGCACATAATCCCAGCGCTTTGATTATCCGAAAAAAGTTAGATCAAGTCAGTAATTTTAAACGCGTTGTTCATATGACCAAACTTTTCTCTCGGTGGGGCCGCATTAACTGTCAAACAGCAGTTTGGGGGGCTAACTACACAAATGTTTGTGGTAAACTATAGATAAAAGTAGTCTCTTTGTTTTAGATTAAAAGGTCTCCAGGGGCCGCATGAGAGAGCCTCACGGGCCGCATCTGGCCCGCGGGCCTTAGTCTGGAGACCCTTGATATAACCGAGCACTCCTGGGGATAGGTCACGTGAAATAATTTTGGGCAAAAATAGAAAATACTCTAACCTCGTACTTATTCGTTGTTGTACATTAAAAATCTTGGATTGGAAGGCTATATGTTTAAAGCCAGTATGGAGCGATTTTCTTTTAAATTCAAAAGTAGTTTGTAGGAATGAATAGGTGTACAAACCTAAGAACCAAATAAATTGATCAAGAAATTTCAAAGAAAAATGAGCAAAACCCAAGTTCAAGTACACAATCAGATGTCACAAACAAAATCAGAGGTCAATAACAAAATCAGAGGTCAAGGTCTCAAGGATATCATCAGAGGTCAAGAATAAAATCAGAGGTGAAGAACACAATTAAATGTCATTGATACCATCAGAGGTCAAGGATACCATCAGAGGTCACAAGAACAAAAATCAGAGGTCAAGAACAAAATCAGAGGTCAAGAATAGCATCAGAGGTCAAGAATAGCATCAGAGGTCAAGGATAGCATCAGATGTCAAGAGCAAAAATCAGAGGTCAAGAACAAAATCAGGGGTCAAGAACAAAATCAGAGGTCAAGAACAAAACCCGAGGTGAAAAAAAAAAATAATTTTTGTTATCTTAGTCAATGACCTTCTCTCAAAATTGTTACTCGTTTTATTTTGTCATAATCATTCGATGTCTTCTCAACGTTTAGGGTTTTATCGTATCAGGTGGTGGCCGAGATGTTTGGAATATCAACTATGAAGGCATGAGGGTGGAGTTCTTCAAGTAAGTATGCGTGTCGAACTAACAGCATCCTTACAAAACTTACAGTGTATGAAATGTGACACTGGTACTGATGACACCGATTGATCATGTCCCAAAAGAAAGACTATCTTCGGCCAAATACAAATGTTTGATCAACATTTGAATGAGGAAGACTTGAAACAGCCATTCTTCGTTTATTAGTATGGTTCTCGGAATACATTTCAAATATCATTGTTATCATCAATGCTTGTATCATTGCTATCATCAATGCTTGTATCATTGTTCTCATTAATGCAAGCTTGTATCATGGTTCTCAAAAATGCAAGCTTGTATCATTGTTCTCAATAATGCAAGCTTGTATTATTGCTATCATCAATGCGTGTATCATTGTTCTCATTAATGCAATCTTAGATCATTGTTCTCATTAATGCAAGCTTGTATCATCGATATCATCAATGCTTGTATCATTGATATCGTCAATGTTTGTACCATTGCTCTCAGTGATGAAAACTTGTATCATTGCTAGTATCATTGCTATCATCAATGCTTGTATCATTGATATTATCAATGTTTGTACCATTGCTCTCAGTGATGAACACTTGTATCATTGCTAGTATCATTGCTATCATCAATGCTTGTATCATTGATATCATCAATGTTTGTACCATTGCTCTCATTGACGCAAACTTGTATCATTGCTAGTATCATTGCTATCATCAATGCTTGTATCATTGCTATCATCAATGTTTGTACGATTGCTATCATTATTGCTTGTATCACTGCTATTATCAATGTTTGTGTCATTGCCATTGCTATCATCAATGCTTATATCATTGCTAGTAAAATACCCCTCAATTATTTTTAAAACTCCGTTAAATTTTTAAAAAAATGGTTTTAGGTGTTTCTTAACATGTTTCTTTGCCATCGTTAACAATCTCTCGATGAATTGGCAAGATGTGTCCTTTACTTAGACGATGACGTAGCTTTATATACTAATATAGGTATACATTTTGTTTACTACTATCATAGGACTTGACTTTTAATTGAGATTCACTCGTTGTTTTATACCGGATACAGAAAGACACGTGACCATGTGTTTATTGCGTTTCCCCAGTTTTGACTTCGATCCCAGAGTGCGTCACACCTTCTGGTCCCTGATCATAGGGATATTCTTCGTCTGGCTCCCGCCTTACACTGTGGATCAACAGATGGTTCAGCGGTTCTCATCCGCCAAGTCCATGAAGGACGCCAAAATGTAAGAATATTGTAGCAATGCTTAGTGAATAATTAATATAATATTTTCGCGTGAAAATTTTATTAACGTGTGTGTGGGGGAGGGGGCGGGACATGCTTAATATATTTACCAACTCTTTATGCTACAATTTATTTTCTTAATATCAGATTAAACCGTCCGCCTCTTATCTGTACTTAGTCGTCAAGATACCCTTTTACACCTCAAACCTTGTACATTCCCCTTTTTGACATACAATCAATGACCATCATCATAAATCTCCACTCTCTCACCTAAACCCCCACCCATGGCTATCATCAGAAATCTTCACTCTCCCACCTAAACCTCCCACCCATGGCCATCATCATAAATCTCCACTCTCCCACCTAAACCTCCCACCCATGGCCATCATCACAAATCTCCACTCTCTCAACCCAACAACCCACCCATGGCCATCATCACAAATCTCCACTCTCTCACCTAAACCCCCACCCATGGCCATCATCATAAATCTCCACTCTCTCAACCCAACAACCCACCCATGGCTATCATCACAAATCTCCACTCTCTCAACCCAACAACCCACCCATGGCCATCATCACAAATCTCCACTCTCCCACCTAAACCTCCCACCCATGGCCATCATCACAAATCTCCACTCTCCCACCTAAACCTCCCACCCATGGCCATCATCATAAATCTCCACTCTCTCACCTAAACCCCCACCCATGGCCATCATCATAAATCTCCACTCTCTCACCTAAACCCCCACCCATGGCTATCATCACAAATCTCCACTCTCCCACCTAAACCTCCCACCCATGGCCATCATCATAAATCTCCACTCTCTCAACCCAACAACCCACCCATGGCCATCATCATAAATCTCCACTCTCTCACCTAAACCTCCCACCCATGGCCATCATCATAAATCTCCAGTCTCTCAACATCTCACCCATGGCCATCATTACAAATCTCCACTCTCTCAACATCCCACCCATGGCCATCATCACAAATTTCCACTCTCTCACCTAAACCTCCCACCCATGGCAATCATCATAAATCTCCACTCTCTCACCTAAACCTCCCACCCATGGCCATCATCATAAATCTCCACTCTCTGATACCCCAGTGCTCTTCTCCTCAACATCCCTGGCATGGCCATCATGATAACTCTTTGTTCCCTAACGGGCCTGACGCTGTTCGCCTACTACGCCAACTGCGACCCTCTCAGACGTGGAGACATCGACAACCCCAATCAGGTCAGAGAATTTAACTTTGCGCATAAAAAGCGATCGGTGGGTAGCTTCCCTTCCGGCTCGTTGTAATATCTCTAGGGTTTGACACAAAATGGCTGATTTGGGGCAGATTACCGAAATTCCACGGAAGGGACTGCGGCGTTACAAGCCATAGTATAGGTAGAGAAGGGGTGGCAGCTCTAAAACTGTATCGCGGGCTTGCTGTAATGATTGCAAATGAACTCTTCCTGGGGGGCATTTAAGTTAAGCCATAAACGCAGAAAATTGAAATCATATATGGCAATTGGTTACTTTTATTATTTCAAGAGGCAGACACATATTTAATTTGAGGGCCAGGTAACAATGCGTTTTTTTTATAACTAGTTGTTTTGTGACAGGGTTATAAATACAAGCCACATAAAACCGTCAACTGTAGCAAACATATCTTAATGAAGAAATAAGATTTCTTAGATATATATATATATATAGATCTATATATACATATATATCGTGCGTGTATATTAAAGCTCGTGATTAAATCATTTATTTTCGTCCTCCACTATTTAAATAATATTAAATTATTTTTTACTTCATTATATTTCAAAAAAATATGTTTAAACTTCGTCGATTTCGTTGCTTAAAGTGAAACATATTGTTGAAATCTGTTGATTCCTTCTTGTTTTCTCTCACAGCTCCTGCCTTACTTTGTAATGGACATCTTGGGCAGTGCCCCGGGACTGCCTGGTCTCTTTGTGTCAAGTTTGTTCAGTGGCGCCTTAAGGTACAGTTGAAAGTTTTAGAATACTAACACCAAAACTGTTTCATATTGTCAATTGTTACATGCCTGTTACTGGTAAGGGGCCGTACATAAATGTAGGGTCCCACCTAGGGGGGGGGGAGGGGGTCCACAAATTTGTGACGATGGGGAGAAGGGGGTGTTTTGAGAAATGTGACATTACATCAAAAGTGGGAACCTCAAATTAAAGTTCCTCTCAAATATTTAATTACCTACAATTTATTTAATGACGTTTTCAATGGCTTCACGATAATAGAGTGCAGCCTAACACTTAATACTTATATGACCAAAAAAAGTGATTTAAAACATGCTATTTCTCCAATTAGAAAATACAGCTTTTATGGCGTGGGGGGGGGGGCGCGGCAAAGCTTTCTGACGTCGTATTGGAGAATGAGAGTTACGTTTTTGTGTTGTCGAGGGGGAGGGCATTAAAAGTCGGCCTAGATCGCGTGACTTCATTTATGGACGGCCCTTAACTACGTTAAGCAAATGGTGTGTTTTGGAATGAAAGATGTGTAATTTTACTAGTTATATTTCGTTTGTTTATAATGGGATACTGTGGTCGAGTGGTCAGCGCTAGACTGGCGTACCGATGTTCACGAGTTCGAATACATGTGAAGGCAAGGATTTGTTCCTGTGGCCTAAGAAGTCCCTGAGTCACCCAGCTCCGAATGGGTACCCAACTAACAATAGGTAATTACGCATGGAACCCTCATAGCCGTGGCCTGTGACCACTGCATCACTTGCCAACAGGTCATCTGTCATGGTCTGTGGACGCAATTATCTTCTGCATAGAAGGAGCGTCTGTATATCTAAGATAAGATAAGATAAACATCAACACTATTTCATCCCCGAAAAAGTTAACAATTTCTACTTTTGTAAAATTTTACCAACTAATGATTTTTTCATGGCATTGATTCTAATTAATACAATATCACAGTGTTTACGATTCTATGAATATTTCATTGATTACAACGACGAAGTAATTTATTTTTTTTTTAAATACATGACAATAGTTATTCTTGAAATCAATATTTCCTTCTTGTCTGAAAAAAAAAATACCTTTTTCTTTTCTAGAAACAACCCTCCTTCAAAAATGTTTAGTCTTAACTAATATTGTTAAGATGTAAAAAGCTCATTTAGGTTTTAAAATAAAACTTTTGGTATAAAAAAAAGTTTTTCTCTTTCCCCCCAATATTTACATTTCAAGATTAATTACCAGTTATCGACAATAGCCCCCCCCCCCCCAACACCCATACACTCTCTTTAGAAGAAACAAAACTATCTGTGATATTATCCCGTACTAAAACTGCCTGTGATATGATCCAATACTAAAACTGCCTGTGATATGATCCCATACTAAAACTGCATGTGATATGATCCCGTACTATCACAAAAGATTTGATCCATTTTTCTTCTCCTCACAGTTCCGTATCATCTATGCTCAACTCTTTGTCCGCAGTCACGTGGGAGGATTTCTTAAAACCGTATATGACCTATGTAGCAGATGCTCGGGCTACCAAGATTACCAAGCTGTTAGGTTAGTAGAAGAAACACGGGTCAGACACCTTCGGGCTACCAAGATTACCAAGCTGTTAGGTTAGTAGAAGAAACACGGGTCAGACACCCTCGGGCTACCAAGATTACCAAACTGTTAGGTTAGTAGATGAGGCACGGGCCAGACACCCTCGGGCTACCAAGATTACCAAGCTGTTAGGTTAGTAGATTAGACACGGGTCAGACACCCTCGGGCTACCAAGATTGCCAAACTGTTAGGTTAGTAGATGAGGCACGGGCCAGACATTCTCGGGCTACCAAGATTACCAAGCTGTTAGGTTAGTAGATGAGACACGGGTCAGAAACCCTCGGGCTACCAAGATTACCAAACTGTTAGGTTAGTAGATGAGGCACGGGTCAGACATTCTTTGGCTACCAAGATTACCAAACTGTTAGGTTAGTAGATGAGACACGGGTCAGACACCCACGGGCTACCAAGATTACCAAGCTGTTAGGTTAGTAGATGAGACACGGGTCAGGCACCCTCGGGCTACCAAGATTACCAAACTGTTAGGTTAGTAGATGAGACATGGGTCAGACACCCTCGGGCTACCAAGATAACCACGCTGTTAGGTTAGTAGATGAGACACGGGTCAGACACCCTCGGGCTACCAAGATTACCAAGCTGTTAGGTTAGTAGATGAGACACGGGTCAGACACCCTCGGGCTACCAAGATTACCAAACTGTTAGGTTAGTAGAAGAAACACGGGTCAGACACCCTCGGGCTACCAAGATTACCAAACTGTTAGGTTAGTAGATGAGGCACGGGCCAGAAATTCTCGGGCTACCAAGATTACCAAGCTGTTAGGTTAGTAGATGAGACACGGGTCAGAAACCCTCGGGCTACCAAGATTACCAAACTGATGGGTTAGTAGATGAGGCACGGGTCAGACACCCTCGGGCTACCAAATCTCAAACGCTATAAAACACAATAGACGAGTCTTAATAAAAAAGACTTGAAGTGGAAGCAGTGGCGTCGCTAGGGGGTGCTTTGGGGGGCGAGCCGCCCCGGGTGACACCATCAAGGGGTGACACCAGACCGTAAAATTCTATATATTCCCGTTATTTGGCACTGGAAAACTCGGAGTAGTTCTATGGGTTAAATCATGAGGGGGTGATACCATGAGCTACCGTCCCGGGGGGCACCAACCCTAGTAACGCCTCTGAGTTGAAGTCAGTAACATCTCTAACTAATGATCCCAAACGGAGACCGTCATTTGGAATCAAAAGTTTGTCCAGTCCCAGAATGTCAGACATCATCCCTCCTTATATTTTAATTCGTACATTTAAAAAAAAAAAACAAGAAGATAATTTTCAAAACTGAAAAACTGAAATATGCGAATATCTTAGCATCGGTAGTACCTGTTAAAAAAATTAAGTGTTTTTTATTATGTGTTAGATATTATTTTCTTACCATTTTGCAGCCGTGGGATTCGGAGCTCTTGGAATAGGTGTGGCGTTCCTAGTCAAAGAATTGGGAGGTACAGTACTGCAGGTGAGATATCTAGGAAATTAAAGGGTAGAATGATGCAGGTAAGATACCTAGAGAATGGGCAGGTAAAGAACTGCCAGGTGAAAGATTTACAAATGTAATTTTATTAATTAAATTTTTAAAGATTAATAACTGATATTTGCTTCAGTAAGGTTTATGTGCTATCTCGAATGACTAAACTAATGATCAGCCAATTAGGACGATTTAGTTTCACACAAGGTTTCAGTTTTAATTCTGTTCATTTAACTTTTGCTTTGCCAACTCTGCAGGCTTCCCTTACACTGAACGGGGCGGCTGGGGCGCCGTTGGTCGGGCTCTTCATTCTGGGATCTTGTTTCACCAGCACCAACTGGATCGTAAGTTATCGTTCGCTTCGTTTGATCTTTTTATAATTTTTGTTTAACATCTGCATGGATGAAAATCAGGGTAAGGAAATCCACAGATAACATTCGTAGAAGCGACGTCTGTACTTTTGTGTCCTCACTGTCAGTTTGTCCACCCAGCAACCCATTGAAATATTGTTTGAGCTACGTTTTTTATACGTTTGGATAAAATTCTTTCTATTAAGTTTTGTTGAAATAAGTGACAAATCAAAAAATAAATCTCACTTGATGGAACTCCAGTAATGGCAACTAAAAGGACCAGCACCGGTTGATTTTAACGGCTCTGTAATCGGTTTACTTTTCCTTTGGATTCTCAAAGTTGATTATAAATAATACTTAATAAAGCATAATTTCAGATAACTTCTACTTGATGAAGCAGATTATAATTAGGCCAGCATCCTTTTACGTAGCCTTTAAGGTAGCATTGTGAATGCAAGTGACTGTTAGCACTGCTTTGTTTACTCTGTGTTTTATTTCATCTAGTTTTATTTATTGACTATTTTAAAAAAAATATTTTAATTTAAATAAAAAAATTGGGGGGGGGGGGGGTTGG
>MUZC01004461.1:568564-585492 GCA_002072015.1 Radix auricularia
TGTCTGTGTGTGTATTTATAAATATATATTATGTTCGGGACAAACGATTCTTCGAGAAAGGAAGGAAATGTTTACCTAAGATATATCGTATCAATTTTTTTTTAAAAATAATAATTAAAATAAATAAACTTTTGGAACCTGCAGAGAACGTATGACATTTTGTCATCAGATTAAAGAGGTGGGGGCGTTAATTTTACAGTTCGCACCCGCGCGGTAAACATTCTAGCTACGTCTACTTGTGGCTTAACAAAAGATGTTAACTTAACACCGAGTGTATCTATGTCACGCTTAAATGAAATCCTACAGGGAAAAAAGGAAAGATACTAATTGATAAACGATGTTAAGATAAATGCCAATCTATACACAGAACACTTAAAACCGTTACATTCTTAACTATTAAACCGGTTCCTCTTAGAAAATGCATTATTAAATTTGACAGTTCTGTAGATTTCTTACCTACATATTATACGAAGTTACCTAAATCCACCCTACTTTCATTTATATTGACAAGAGGGACAACAATCTTAATCCCCATGACTTGACTGCATGTATCAAGTATCCTTTCTGTGACATTTAAAATTAATGCTATCAGGTCAGTGCGTCAGGGAAAATCATGTCCAAACGGGAAAAGAATCCACCGGTACCTGGTGAAATAGAGAAATTCCTGCCGGTCGTCAAACACGAAAACGTTTAAGAAGCACTGGCTGACAATTTATTTAAAGGCGTTTTACATAGCTTCATGCGTGGTACGATATTACAATGCAGACCTACACAAAATAAATACTTAAAATACAAAAAAGAGTGATTTGAAACATACGTATTTTCAAATAGAAAAAAGAGATAGTAATTTTGTATTTGGGTGGGAGGGGGGAAGGGTCGGAGCTTTGTGACGTAATATTGGAGGTGTTTAACTTTTTGTGATCACGCGTGACGAGGGGGGGGAGGGTGAAAAATGTGCCAAAATTGTGTGACGTCATTTATGGACAACCCCTGAAGACATAAAAACAGGGTGCTCTTCTGTGTTAGTGTTCGCATTAAAGTCAATACTCCAGGAGCCAGTGCCTGTCCGGGGCACCGATGTGAGCTTGTGCTTAACCTATAAGTATACAGAGAAATTAATCCGACCCTGAATTAGAGCATAAAGTACGTCACTCAACTCTACTTTTGAGCATTTTTAACTCCCCCTTGCCCCCTGTCACAAATATTGAAAGTACGTCACACTTTCAACAAGAGAAAATATTAACAAAATAATTAAAATTTAATGTAAAACACCAAGACGTCACACATGGCCGGACATTCCTCCCCCTGTCATAATTTCTTTAACCCCTCCCCCTGTGGGGCTTGACGTAATTTATGGACGGCCCTCAAATGACTGACTCTATAGCCTATCGTCTATAGTGATTATTAACTATTCAATATAATTCAGAATAGACTTCAACGACTACAAATCATAGTCTATGACTCATTTCATAGACTACTGACCGAATATAATTTTTCTTTATCAATAAAACAACAATTATATTATTTTCCATTCCATCTCCCAATTCCTTGATTATCCCTCATCTTGATATCGATTGCATTACAATTACAGTACAGTAACCTATTGCAGTCAAATAAAAATTTTTTTTAAAAAAACATGTCAAAGTCATAACCAAGTCCATTGAACTTGAATTTTTGACGAGGCAAAATATTGGATTTTCCCGTCTATATCCCCGGTACATTTCGTCGTTTCGTATTTTCCCGTTCTAATTACGTTGATACTAAAATTCCAGAGTCGCAAGTTCCGCTAGTGTTATATTTACATTCTGTGAAAATTTAAAAATTACGTGTCAGTGTTCATGATTCATTGCTATCGCAGAAAGACACAGCCTGTAAATTAATGTTTGTAAATATTCATTTCTAAAACATTTTTTTCCTATCCAAACTTTTTATTAAATTAACTTTATTCTAAATTCTTTTGATATGAATTATGTTACTAAATTTTGGTCTAAACGAAAAATAAATAAATAAATAAACATGCTTTTATTAATTTAATTTTAATATAACTCATAGAACACTATTAATAATAATAATAGTAGTTATATTTTTACGTCAAAAAATTAATTAGTGTTGTTTCTAAAATAAAATTTTAATACAAATAAGAAATACTTAGTAAAAATTTAAACTTATACGGTATACGACCACTAATACTAATACTAATATGTAGATCTAATACTAATAATAATACTAACAGTGACTGTCATGGTCGTGGGATATTTTTGTCATCGCAGCCTAGACAGATCAGTGTTGAATTTAGTTTATTCTAGGAATATAGAATAGTAGACAGAAATAATATTAATAACAAGAGAGTGAGTTGGTGTAAGTACTCTAAGTAAGCTCTTTAAAAAAAAAAAAAAAACAGCTTGTTTCAGTACAGTTGAGTCTGTTGAGTACAGTTCTTTAGTCTTTAGACTTTTGTTGTTGGTCCTGAGTGGTTAAGCTTTTTTCCACACATATGTCCGGTCATGTCAGATGTCACGGTGTTTTATACTAAGTTTTATTTATTTTGTTTATATTAAAAAAATTGTTTAAAAACTTTTGGTCAAAAGTTTGACGTACTTGGGGGNGGGGGTAGGGGGCTCCAAGATTTGTGTCAAAAGGGGGGGGGGTAGTAAATTGTCAACATTAGCTGAAGTCCTTTGCAGACAGTCCTTATCACCCTTTGAAATTTTTCTGGCATGAAAGTCACTCTAACACTGTAATTTCTAAATCTATATTTTCATAATTTGTTCTCAGGTCACTTTATGAGTCGTAGAACTCAAAATATCAAAAGTTGAGAAGAAAAAAGACATCAAAATGGATTTTGGTTCTGATTTAATATTTGTGGATGAAGGGAATGATGCAGAGGAGGAGGAGGAACAACAAGAGTCAGAGGAGGAAGAAGAAAGAATATATGGTAAATATCTAAGTAAATTCAGATAATTAAGACATAATGTTAACAGTTTTTGAAGATTTTTTTTTTACCCTTCTTCCACTGCTGTACATATATAATTACGATTACCTTTAATAATTGAACATTTTAGAAGTTAGAGTTAGAATGTTAAAAACAAAATATTAAGAAATCACAAATTAAATTCTTATGATAAAAAATATACTTTAGAATGAAAATATACTTTTGAATAAAAAGAAAAAGAGGATTGGAGATGGTATGTTATGTTAACCTCTAACATTTCACAGAAGCAAGCTATGACTTTGGTGCATCTCAGGGCCCATATACAGCTGGGTTTGAGTGTGAAATTATGGAATATGATGAGAGTGAAACTGAAACACCAGTCACTTTTTCGGGAGCAGAGGTGAGCAAATGTAAACACTGTAAAGCTAAGATTATTTTTAGTAGATTTAAAATTTGAAAGGTCCTCTAATAAAAAAACTAATATCATAATTGAATTAAAATTTTTAATGACCTGGAGGGTAGACATAAGCTGCATTAGCAATCGGATTATTATGTTTGGAAGATAAAGTTTGAAGAGATTTGTTTTCATTGGGCTTTTGAAAGCCTCAAAATTAAGAACATAAAGAAAACAATTTTTAATGATTTATTTCCTTACGTGATTGATAACATAAGTTTGATCCCCCTGGTTTATAAACAGTGATCTAATAGTAAATAAATTAGTGAACAAAATTTGGGTGAGACTGCAATCAGGCTTATAGATTAGTAGTTGGATAACATGTAAACAAGGTATGAGTGAGCCTGACAGAATGAAACAAAACAGCGAACGTTTGTCAAAAAGCTTTCCTCAACAAACAAATACTACACACACAAAAAATCACCAAAACACCCCATTATACAGGAATAAAAAAATAAAAATTTAGCTGCTGTGAAATCCAAAGAGGCAATGAGAGGTATAAAAAGAAGAGAGTAATATGAGCTTATATAGGAAATAAGAGAGTGGGTGTGGCAACTCATTTAGGTTGTCAGTTCAAACATAACATTCATTCCATGTGTTGCAAGTGTCAATAAATTGCATGGTGTGTCAAAGGAAATAATGGATTTGAATGAGATGAATAAATAATATTGCACTATATTTTTTTAAAAAGATGTTATTGAAATACGACTGTACTATATATAAATTCTTACAAGTATATAACTTTCTATAAATTCCTTTAAAAAATCAGAAAACACTATTTTTAAAATAAAAAAATTAAAGGTTTTGAATTGAACATAAATCATTACTTTGACTTAATTTTTAATCTTAACTTTTGTGTCTTATTAAAGGAGAAAAAACTTCCCAAGAAAAAGAACATTAACACCAACACTATTAGCCTGACCATGTCGTCTCTCAGGGAGCCACCAGAAGAGGTGCGTCTACTCTCTGAGATAATCAAGTGTGACAACTCAAAGTGTGAGGCCGTCTTCTCGGACATTGACAAGTGTAATGATGAAATGGTGAATAGCTTATTCTAATGTTATATATATATAAATATATATAAATATATATANATATATTATATGAGGTAACAATTTTTAAAAAATTATTTTCAAAAAAATTGTTAATCATTTTTAAAGATGTTTATAAATGTTTATAATTGTTATAAATTTAAAAATATTATTTCAAATATTTATGGGAATGAAAAAAAATGTGTATCTATTATGAAAGCAACTTATTTTGATACACACTCATTCAAACAACTTTTATGTTTTAAAGATAAATGGGCACCTACCTTAATAATTTTTATATTTTCAATGAAATCATGTTTATTTATCATGACCAGGAGTGGATTTGTAAGTTCTGCAGTACGAGGAACATACCATCCAAACGTCCATTGATAAAAACTCAGGATGTTTTGTATGTTAACGACTTGGAGAAACAACCCAATATGGATATAATCAAGGAAGAGAATAAAATTATTTTTGTTGTTGACACATCAGGCAGCATGGGACGCACCATGGAGGTAAATATACCTGTCCACCATTTTATATGAGTTTACGAATGAGATAGGCATTTAATTTTAATTTGGGGCCACTTAAAGTCCATGATTTTATAATGAAGATATTATTGTCACAAGCTCTCTCAAGTTTTTTTTATTGTTGTGCGTTAGGTTCAAAGGAAAAGTGAGATCTTGAAAGAGATTGTTGCCAAAGAGTTGGAGGATTACCATAAAATGATGCAGCAGTATGGGGTCCAAATAGATCCCAACCAACAGACCAATGAGGTCTCCTGGCTTCAGGCTGTGAAGGCAGCTATCATTGAGCAGATGCTGATTCTGAAAGACAAACATCCTCATAGATATGTTGGACTCATTACCTTCAGTGATGTTGTGAGTTATTTTATTAACTAAAAGATGGATGTCTGACTGGTGTATGAAATTGTTTTGAAAAATATCACTAAAATTTTTGAAAAAAAGAAGAAACTGCCCAAATCAAAATTTATCTAAAATTTTTATCAGCCATAATTATTCAATTATGCTTTGAAATGATATTAGTCATTAAGACCCAGTATAAATATAAAAAAAACTAATTCAGTTCAAAGTTGTTTTGATAGTTAGCATGTGACGAGAAAAAAATTGAATGAGATTATCAAATAGAAAACTAGGTTGAAAATCATAAATATTATAGAAGAAAACCACTAAACTGAAGATACATTTTTTATTATTTCAAGATAAGTTAGTTTATTTTTATATAGATGAGATATATAATGGTAATTAATCTAAGTTTTTAATAATTATTTTCTTTTCTTAGGTCACAATTCATGGTGATGCTTGGACTTTGCCAATCCATCTGGAAGGGGGACAACTTCAGGACTACCCAGAACTCTTGAGACTGGGTCAACAACATGCGCAACTTAGCCCTATCAGCCATTGTTGCAGAAATATCGAAGAGAGGATTAGATCGTTAGTGTTAAAATTATTCTTCATCATTATTGTAATTATTTATAAATATATATTTGATTTTCTTCCATCATTTGTTTGTTATTTGGTCAGGGTATAGTTATATAAATTTTTATATAGGGAAGTTTTTTTGTTTCAGAAAATTTTTTTAAAATTATTATTTTTTTCTAAATATGTTATTTGTAATTATTAATTAAGTCATACCCTACATTAATCGGAAAGAATAGACAATTGGGTAAATTAAAATAGGTAATGAATTTGATAATTTTTTAGGGCAATTCCTTAAATTTGACTTTAATTTGGGAAATTATGAAAAGTATCTTTCACAAAATCCTTTTAAGCTATATCTTCATTTTACATTTATTATCATTTATACACATGATTAATAATAACTCATACTCTGATTACTAGACTAAACGCAGATGGCCAGACAGCTCTGGGACCAGCCTTGGTGGTGGCTCAGGGAATGGCAAGTGATTCAAAGGGCTCTAAAATTATTGTCTGCACTGATGGCATAGCAAATATTGGCATTGGTAACCTGGAGAACCCTTCAGCTGAGAGTGAGAAGTTCTATGAGAATATAATCAGCAAAGGAAAGTTATGGGGGTGAGATACAGTTGCTAAATAGTTGAACATAATGAGTGAAATAATGGAAACAAACTTTAAAGAAGATCAAGGATTTAATTTTTTTTTTAAATAAGCAGAGGCAAGGTAATAATGAGCCTAAAAACAAGTCATGAAATTCATAATTCATAAATTTACAGATACTATGTAATGCCTGTAATATCATTAGCCAGGTTAAACTTTTTTTTTTTAAATAGCAGTTTTCTGTGGAGAGGTCTATTATCAGCAATATAAGTTGTTTTTTTCATCAACACATTTAGAATATATTTCTGCTGTACAATCAGAATTCAAAATCACTTATTTTTTAAAATTTAATTTTATTCATGTATTTAATTTATCATTTATAAATTTTTGTCACAGTCTTTCAATGTCAGTCCTCTCATTTGACAACTGTCAACTGTCCAAGCTGGGTAAAGTTGCTGAAGAAACGGGAGGAATTGTAAGTGCAGACCAGATTTAATAGAAATATTTAAGGTTGAATTGGTTTTCATTACAGCAAGTAGCTCAGCTTTTTTATTTTTAAAGAAAACAGAAGATATTTGAACAATAAATTGAAAAAAATTATTTTAAAATCTTTTATAACAGACCCGCATGGATCAAATTTAAAAAAAAAAGAGGCCTTAATTATGTCCAATATTCTGTCGTCCAAAAAACTTGTAGGCAAAGTTGACGAGCATACATTTTTTTCCAATATTTAACCTAGCTTGCTGCATGGTATTTCTAAACTGCTGCAAGGCATCAGTCACATATCTGCGTGGCCGTGCAGCCTCAAAAGAACATTGATTATGTCATGTGGGATATTTAAATGATTTTTTTTTCCCATTTTCAATGCATGTGTTATCATAGTTCAAAAATTTAATTAGCATCAAAATATAATTGGATAGGATAAACATTGGAACAACATCTGTCAATTCGGTCCTACCTGGCTACAGTTTAACTTAAATGATTATTTCTGTTAACACATAATTAACTATGCCCAGCTAGTAGCGGATGAATATGGGTACCAGTGCATGTTCTGCAGAGGAATTACTATTGTTAAGATTGCTCTGTTGGTTTTGTTTCCGTTTAGAATAAAGAAGGGAGTGATTTATATAGAAGACAAGGTTGTGTAACATTTAAATAACCTTTTAAAAATGTCTTCTTTGATGTGTGTGGTATTAGAGGAAGCTCAAATAATTTATTTTTTTTTACCTTCAAAAGTTCTTTTATTTAAACTAGGTGGACCTGATTAAACCCACAGAATTGGGAGGACGACTTCAAAATGAGCTAAACAGAGCCACAATTGCCACCAATGCCTTCATAAAATTTGTTGTTCACAAGAGCATGTGAGAGGCTAATTTAGATGTGTTTTATTTGTCATGTTAATGTAGAAATTTTTTAATAAAATAATGGATGTTAAACAGAACAAAATTATATTTTGTTTGAAATATTTAATATTTTTTAAAATCATTTATTCATAGGACATAACATAGAACTTTTTTTCTGTTGCTTTAAAAAAAAATAATTAAAAATTAAAGAATTTTTAAACTTAAGAAATAATAATTATAGATAAATTTAATGCTTTTTAAGTTAATTAAAGTAGGATTTTCACAACTTCTGCCAATATTTGATAATATTATATAAAGTTGTCTAAACTGTATTCAAACTGTTTATCTCAGGAAATATGAAGCATACAGCTTGGCTTTTTTTTGTTGTGTTTTTTTATGTACTCATATAAATTATATAATTATGTTTTGTCATTTTGGTCAGAAAATTGATATGGAAGCTATATTTTACTTTGTTCCGAAAACTTTTATCTATCAATTATTTATATTAAATGTTCCTAAAATCATGCATGAAATTTTTTAAAATGTTATATTATAATATGTGATTCTTTCTATGTTAGGTACATCCAGGTGGTTAATGAACACGAGAAAGAAAGCACATACATGCACCAAATTGGCAACATACAGATGGATAAGAAAATTCCCTTTTGCTTTGCATCCCGTTCCAATGAACCCTCAAGTCAATTAAGCCAAATGTCACTCCAAAGACTGGAGCCTCGACACCAACAGCCACCTCAAATTTACCCAAACGTATCAGGGGATTCAATCATGATCATAACTGGTGACAATAATTACTGCGCAATGCATGGAATCATAAATCGGCCAGGACTGAACATCACGCCCCTAACCATCACAGAGTTGCCACCTGAATCAAACAATAGTGTAACTAACCTGCCATCAGTTACAGCTCCAACTGATGATGACAAGTCACAGACAGCATTGAATCAGGGACGGAGTACCAACCAATCTGGTGACAGTCAGGCGCGTGATCATTTACTTGTTGAAATGCCTCCAGGCAATGATCAAAATTCAGGTAGATACCCCTTTAAATTATTTGATAATCATTTATTTTAGAAAGCCTGGAAGATAACCTGATTCTAAATGTATAAATAAATTGGGGCAGGATTTTTAAAAACGGTATCCAAAAAGCTAGTTTGGGGGTTTATAAATAGCATTTTATTAATGATATGTGTTGAGGAGGTTCAATTTTTAGATATCAGCCCTGCTAGCGTGTGGAGAAGGTTCTTAGGTCTGAAAGCCATTTAAAAGAAAATAATTAAGGCCATTCTTAATTCATTGAGACCTAGTTAAAGGTTTCCCCATAGAATAACATCTATAGATCTGTCCCACATTTGAAATATTTTATCTTTAGAGGAAGTTCTTCTGTGTCTCCACTGAGGCTTACATGCAATAATCACTTTTTTGTTCAATACAATTACAAGACTCTGTGTTTCTTTATAATAATCACTATTAATGCTGAAACCCAACCACCTAGTTGCTATGTTTAATTTTTGTTCCACAACCTGGAACTATAAACATAATATAACATCCCATTTTGCATTACACATTTTTAGTCAATATTTAAATAACACAAGACAAAAGGCATTTTTAGGAATCTCTTTAATTGTGTATGTTTGAATTTTTAAGTTTCTTATTACCATATTTGCTCGCATATAAGCTGAATTTAGAACTCTAAAATACAATACTGAAATCATACATTTGCATAAAACATAATGGACACAAGGACAGAGACTAATGCCAATTTTTCAGCCACACTTTTTCATCGCTATCTGACTCTTTATTGGGTTGTGTGTACATAGTACTAATATATATATATATATANATATAGGGAGAGAGAGGTGAAAGTTTAAAGAATTTAATGTATGCATAGCTGATAATTATACTGAGTATAAGTATGATTATTACCATGGAGAATTCCTTTTTGAAGTTAAAAATGTAACATAAAAATAAGCATTTACATATTTACAGTAACAAATTTCTGTGAATCAAAGATATGGGTGAAAATTAGATAATTGTATGGCTGACTTATATGTGGGTTTTTGCAAAAACTGGCCTTTTTAGCGCATTTTCGAGATGTCGAAATCGCTATTGCCCCCGTTTTGTCCGTCTGTCTGTCATCACCATGATCACAGGATCCATAAGTCCTAGACCCATGATGTATATATGTTTTTTGTATGTCCTGACCTGCCATTGGTGCATCAACACTCAGT
Source organism: Radix auricularia (assembly GCA_002072015.1). Lineage (NCBI taxonomy): Eukaryota > Metazoa > Mollusca > Gastropoda > Lymnaeidae > Radix > Radix auricularia. The sequence continues at coordinate 578,613 of MUZC01004461.1, forward strand.
TACTCGATCCGTTAAAAAACCCCGTTAAAACTACCAAAAAACTTTGCGAATCGAGAGTTAACACTGGCACAAGGAACGGGCGCCATTGCCGGAAGTCGAATACATAGTTTTTCAAGCATTCAAGAGTGGTGTGAAATCGTGCAAAAGAATTAATTAGTGTTTTTTTTAGTTGACGTCATTAAAATATGTGTAAAAGTTTAGAGAGTTTTACTTCATCATTTGTGGTGACTTGTAGTTAGGTTAAAGAGAAAATAAAAAATTTTAAAATGTAAAGAAATGACTTTTAAATTTAAAAATGTCAGGTATATTCATTACACAAGAAAATTCATAAAAATATGTCTAAAATCTAAACACAATTACTGATAACTACATAATGCTGATATCTAACATAAGTACTGATACATAATACGAAAATGCGCTAACACGTCCTGAGTTCCAAAAGGGACCAGGCTTAAACATGATTTTTTAATATTAGTTTGACATTATTTGGATTAGAATTTTCGCACTTCAAGTTTTCTTTTGCTAAAGTGTTGAGTCTTATTATAATTGTTGCACTGTGTTGATCAAACTTTTAATGATAATTTTAAGGATTAGAATAAAGATAGTTTGTGTGTGTGATGGTTTTAAAAAAATGTAGTTTAAGTACATTTGAGAATTTAATTAAGTGTGATATGTATTTCAATTCTTTGCTTAGTTTACATTTCATCCAGTGTTATTTATGAGCTTTGCTTTGTGTCTACAATTAAAGAAAGGTCTTTTTTTAAATTAAAAAAATCTGAATACAGCATCAAATAGTTATAGACAGAGAGATCAGAATTCAATTGATCCTACACCATCCACCAGCAGTGACCAAACAGCAGTTAAATCCTTAGATGAATCCATACCATCAACATCATCCACTACTGATCAGGCTATGGCGACCTCACCACCCATGGAAACTAATGAACTCAACGGGTTCCCATTCCAAGTTCAGATTTACTACCAAGACATGAATGGTAAAATAAATGACAGAAAAATGTATAAAAATATTTATTTTTTTTACATCTCACGTAAGATAATTTGATAATACTTTTTAGGAAGAAATATTTATTCATTATTTGTTTCAATTTTGTTTTTCAATAAGATGAAAATTCTTGACAAGCCGGGTTTAAATGTATTTATAAGTTTTTTAATTCAAGAAAAGAACTTTTTGGGTCATATCTTAAAGAACATCATATCTTAAAGAACATTTAGAACATATCTTAAAGAACAATTAGGCCCTATCTTAAAGTACAATACACGGTAAGCTAATATCCTATAAATTGTTGTTTCAATGAAAAACTGACATGGGTTTTTGGTCCCATGTTTCAGGAGTTGAGGCCTGGAGAGTGTGGACTAAAGTGAAGCCCATCACCAACAACAGAAAAGAGGCAGAAGCCTGTAAGTAAATAATAATAATAAATTATGAGATGTAATGCCACCGAATACCACATTTGTGACTTACGGCTCACTTAACTGTATAAAATCTTGTGAGCTGAAAGAAAATCATACTAAAAGCGTCATTCCGTTTACCAAATGAGTTAGGAGCTTGTCTAAGGTGAGGTAACTGGTTCAAGTGCAAGTTAAACATTACATAAAATAATTCTTAATAATATAGTAACACTAATAATACTGTAGTTAATGTAAATTTCAAGTTACATAGTGCTTTTGGATAAATAATGTCTGAAATTATCTTTAATGTGATGTTTTAATGGTTCAGAAGATTTTTAAAAAAAAATTGTTTACTGTATTTTACAGACTAAAGGATGCCATAGTTCATAAGATAGGATAACCTGTAACAATTTTTTATTTAAGTTAGCAGATATAATCAGATATAACTTAACTACAAAACGAAAGGTAGTTTTTTTATTAAAAAAATACAGTTTATAAAAGTCCCTTTAAAGTTGAGAGTATTTAAAATTGTATAGGGTATGGACTAGACCACTATTGGAATTTGTTTATTTTCCAAAGACAACACTAAAATCTGTCAATATGTTTACTTAGTGAAACATTGTATTCTTATTTTACTCATAACAGCCATCAACTACGACATCACAACTACAAGTTTCATTCAAAACTCGGCCAAACTTTTACTCAGCCTGCAAGAACATAAAAAACTCACTGATCTCAAAGTTGAAGCAGGAAAAATCACAGACCAGATACGATCTATTACATTGCAGAAAAAGTAAGTAGGGCAGCAGAAAGTATTTTAACATTAAATTAAGTCTATGCCCTCGGCTAGTGATTGATACAGAATTAATAAACGCTACTGTTGTAGATTTATTTTTCAAAATACCCATTTTAAGGGGAACAGAACTCCCACTTTCTAAGTATAGAAGAAGCATCTGTAATAGATAAGGTGAGATCAGATTATAATTTTAATGAAAGAGTTATTTTCTTCTCAAAAGTATCGTCATTTGAGGATTAAGTCACTTAAATTTTTAATAACATACATGATGAACAGTGGCAGCAGTTAAGGATCTTTTTTTGACTTTGCATTCATATTTAGCTTTTTTTTTTTTATTGAAAATAATAAATTGCGACTACAATTGACATTGTAAAGATTACATTATTCCAATCTCCTTTTTAAATCAGTGAATAAAGGCATTAATGATCCAGACAACCATCACAATTTAAAATTATTAGTCAATGCTTCTGTAAATTTATGTATGTTGTAAAAATAATCCCCTTTTAAAAACTTGATTTATACAAACATATTTTTTTAAAACTTTGTAGCATGATTAGAAATATTTTTTTATGAGAAAAATATCTTTTAAAACAAAATAAAAATTTTAAAATACATTCAATTTTTTTTTTTAAATCTAATTGGTAAGCGTATGATTTAAAGTTTAGTCTCAGGGGTGAATTTTAACATGAATATGATTGGTAATGATGGTGTTGTATTGACCTTTTTCATGTTTAATTTCAAATCTTGAAATAATTTTTTTTTTATAGCTAGTATGAAATAATAAACATTGTATGTACTGCGCACAGCATATCTTCTTTAAAATGACCATTTCTAGATAATTTTTTAAAAAAATTAGTTAAAATTTTGATCCAATATTTAAACAAAAAAATAAATATTAAAATTCATTCCAAATTTTATTGCAGAAACATGGACAACAACGTGTACAGAAAACTATCAGAATTTTCAGATTTGGTCAGTGAGGTAAGTGGAAAAATCTAGTGATTTCTCTCGTTATCTTGGTTACGATTGCCCTTCCCCATTAATAATATGACTATGAGTCACTCATCACAAAATTATAGATGTCTAATCTATACAGACGCTCCTTCTTTGCAAAAGATTATTGCATCCACAGACCATTGAAGTCTGTTGGCAAGTGATGCTCATTTCACAGGCTATGGCTATGAGGGTTCCATGCATAACCCAGCCACCATTATTTCCCTAACTGGTGTTAGGTACCAGTGGGTGGACTCAGGGACGCTATAAACATGCATTTGAGCCTGTGACAATTGGTACACCAGCCGAACACATATGACATTCAAACACCATGCCCGTAAAATTGTTTGGACAGCAAAGTAAATTCCTATCAAAATAAATCATGCAACATTATAGAGGTATTCGGCACCTTTAAATTTTATAATCACTGTTTTAAAAGTTCTCATTTTGATTACCTCATTGACTTATTGAAAATGTTTAAAGTTTAAAAACTTTAAAATATGGTTTATAAGATGGAGAATAAAAAAGCTGTTGTTTGAAAAATGTTTTCCTATTTGATACTTGTGGGGTTGTGAAATGAAGGCCTTAATTTTAAAATTGTTCACAATTTATTTTATTGATTAGATTGTTGGGCTTTTTATTTTTATTTGTGTCCCTTAGAGTAGAGTTAATATTTAAAACATATATATTTTAAAACATTATTTAATGATTTTATTGAGCAGATTGCCAATTCAAGAACTGGCATCATCACTGAGGAGACTGTCTCAAAACTCTTCAAAGTTCAAGCTCTCAGGGATGTCCGTGGCTAACTTCCTTTACAAATTGTTTCAGCGATAATTTTAGGTTAATTTTTGCTTGTGTGTATGTGTGTGTTGTATTTTTAATTTGTTATAAAATTCAACTAAGTTTGGGCAATATTTTAACAAATTAAAGTTGTAGTGTAGTAATTGTGTTGTCTTTTTTATAATAACTAGGGGTCCATACTTTTGAAAGAGGTAAAATTTAGGGATTAAAATTGCTATTTTAGTTTCCTCTCTAAAATCCTCTGCATAAAACTTTATATTTTGTATATATTATTAGTATTATATTTATGTGCCTGACTTGCTACTTTTTAATTGATACATATCTTTCATATCTGCTTATTTAAATATACTTTTAATGAAATTTATAATTATAATGTAATTTTATTTTAAAACACATAAACTTTGCATTTAGTTAACTAGTGAGGGTCTCAGACAACTTTGGAAGGTTTACTAAACACCTATAAGAAATTTATAATTTATTTGTATTTTCATAGAGTAATTTTGATGAAATTATGTTTTATTATTCAGCTTAGTTAGAGCAAGTGTATAACAAATAAGTATCTTCTTATTCTAATTAAATGGAAGCAACACATTTCATAAATCTGTTTTAATGTATCTACAAAAAAATGTTTCCCTTAATTTAATTAATTTTTCTCCTGTAAATGAGTAATTTATATAATAGCAAATATGTGTTTGAATCTTTGATTTTTAATTCAGGCTCAAATTAAATTATTTCACTCTGCATAAATTCATAAATCTTTTAGAGCAATGAAAATTAAGATTTTTCTTTCTTTTTTAAATACTTTATTGTACATTCATTCATTTATTAAATTTTTTTTTTTTTAAAATAAGTAGAATTCATGTCAAAAAGAAGTAATTAACTTTCTGAAATTCTGATGATTAAGTTAAATAAACAACCCCCCCCCCCCATGTAAAGCTAACACAACTGATGTATAACATGTAATTTCCATCATTCATACCTTTGAGATCATATTCCCTATTTTCATAACTTATACCTTTGAGATCATATTGCTTAATTCCATCATTTATACCTTTGAGTTTGAGATCATATTAGCTATTTTCTTCAGTGGTTATTGTACTTAAGAAAAAATAAACTAACTGATTATATTAATATAGCGCTTTTTAGCCTTTTTAATTGATTTCTATGGTCTTAGAATGCTATGACTACTATGAGGAATAGAGATATTTAGGGTAAAAGTACAAAGAGTACAATAAAAGTAGGTATGGATATTGCTAATAGAACATACATTTTAAAAATAGCTTTGTTTTAGGAAACTTAAAATTTTTAATTAAAATAGCGAATTATTAGAAATATTTATTAGGAGTATATATTTATTACGACCCAGTGATAGAAATATTTCTTCTGTAGTGCTGACACTATTTCTGCACACACACTAGTTTAAACAAAACAAACATAATTTTTTTTAAAGAAGAATTTTCAAGGGAGCGCAAAAAAAACTTCAAGGGAGATAATCTTTTCTTTAAAATTATATTATAACATCAATTTTGAATATTTATTATTTATAAGATATAGTAATTAATTCAAAGCAAAACTACTTATGTGTTTGCTGATATTCTTAAACTGTCTCTGTAAATGCATGTATATTTAGTTGTGCTATAATACAGCTAATAGTAATATTAATTAGACCATTTGAAAGGTATGTTAACTTCTTTAACAAGGAGTGGTGTTTGCTTCAATCACACCTCAAATAAATCCCCTTACTTACATTTATATGTATAATTTACAAATACTCCTTTTCTTGAAAACTACGTCCAATTTTACATTATGTATATAGAGATATATATAAATTCTGTATCTATGCTTTTTCTGACAGCTTTATTTTGTTAATTTTTTCCCAAAACTTTTGGAAAAATACAGCTACTAGACTCTAACCATTAGTTTAATATTATATCAAATATATTTACACGCACTGCGGTCTCCAATGTTTCCTGTAAGGTTCATTGGTCCGCATGCAAAGTTTAAAAAACTAGTGTGCAAAGTTGCACAGCATCCTTTTTTGTGCTATATTTTTTAAAAAATTATCTGCATGATATCTCTAAACTGCTAAGGGGCGACGACCAAATTTCTGCGCGGCCGCGCACCCTGGTAGCTTAAATGGAACATTGGGCGTGACAAGGGTGGTTTGGGAGGTGCGGTCCGCACCGGGTGACACCATCACAAGGGGTGACAACAAAGTCTAAAATATTTTATGTTTCTGTTATTTGGCACTGGAAAACTCGGGTAGAATGTGAGGGGGTTAAATCCATGACATACCTACCACACTTGGTGACACCAACCCAAGTGAAATTTAAAAAATACCGTTTATACTCGTTCTATAGCCCGTTCGTTCATACGCCGACCCCCTCCTCTTTTGAAAGAGAAAAGTACTAAAACTGTACAACCCGCTTGCAAACTGACCCCCAAAAGTAATAGGACAGCATAAACTAAATGGTACACATTTTAAAAAAAAAAACTACAAGCTGAATCGGTCATTATGATTGTTTACTTTGTACTGCCTACATTTGTCTTTGTGCCCTTTATTAGGCAAGAGTTACCGTTATCAAAATAATAATAATAATAATTCTTTGGTAAACACTGGTGAAAGCGCTTATAATAAAATTCGTTGTTGAAAATAAAAATTTTAAAATAATTTTATTAAAACATTCACAAAAAATCAATAAAACGATTAAATGAGGTAAGAGCAGATATTTAATAACAAATCGTAGCTTCTGGTAGAGCAGTCGGATCTGGTAGAATGTAGAAAATGACCTTGAAGATCTACAATAGACAATAGCAATTCCTATATTCAATGTACATGCAGAAATCACTTTATGACCCGCTCATAAGCCGACCATC
>MUZC01004461.1:585506-603473 GCA_002072015.1 Radix auricularia
CCCCCCCCCCCAAAAAAAAAATAATAATAATAATTTTCCCCTAGATTTTTTTCACAAAAGGGGTCGGCTTTAGAAGGAGTTTATACAGTATGTCCGTCGCATTAAAAAGATGATTCAATATCTCTCAGAATTTGTTGTTATTTAAAAGAACTGTTTGTGTTTTATTCACTCTCAAATAAAATCGATGATTTTTAAAAGTATTTTTTGTTGATATATATATGTTAAGTTACCTTAAGTATTTCACATGCACACTCTCCCTATAAAAGGAAATAGAAATCAGAATCGGCAAGGCCGCATAGTTATTGGCTAGGCTGATTCAAAGAGAATACGCATCTCATAATTCTCATTGACAGGACGAAAATCACTGTGTACCAGACCTGTGTAGTCAGCACACTCTATGGTAGCGAGGAGAAATTTAAAACAAAAAATTAAAATTATTTTGGTCCTATAACCTCTTTTTGTTTCGAGGTTGTAAGGGGTTCTAGTGTTTTCATTAGAACACCCTCTCCGGCTGGTGGACCCTGGCGGCGCCCATCCCTCTCCAAGTCAGCGGGGGACTTTCTTAGCGTTAGTCAATTCTCAACATTTTATAGTGGATTTAGGTGGGCTCGATCCCACGCCCCTCGGATTTTGAGGCGAGCGCACTATTGACTTCGCTACCCAGATTAAGATTATGCTACTAAAAATCTAGAGTATAAGTAAGCCTGACAGAACGTAATTCAGGCTCACTCATATCCTGTTTGCGAGTTATTCATCTACTAATTTATAAGCCCGATTGCAGTCTCACCCACATATCGTTAAATCATTAAAGATCTAGAGTAATCTCTCTAAGAGAAGACAGATCAAGCTACTAAAAGCATTGGCTTAACGTGGGTTTCTATGTCTCTTGTGTTTCAGTTGAAAGCTTTATCGCGGCCCAATTCTTTATTCTGACATATTAATATAGAATAATAACACGACATCTAAATACTTAATTTTGTTACGTAGCTAATACGTAGACTACAGTGAAATCATTATCGTGATAGCCGTCTCATTTCACATTTTGTTGTATTTCCGTGTCTGTTGAAGTTACACAATATTCCGATCTCGCTGCCCTGAGATGTCAAAACTTCAATTATATGTTCGAGCCCTTTAGCCTACTTATCTCGTTGAAGTCCACATATGATGGAATTTGATCGGGTAAAGCATTTTCGCGCGTACAAAAAGAACGGCTGGCTGACTGGAAAAATAACCTGTACCAGAACATGAGAAAAACAATTTTGTACTGATATATCCAGCTTGGTTTTTTTTATTCGTAAGTTCAGATGGCGAAGAATGTACACCTAATACGAAGTTTTGGTAGTATTTTATGATAGTTTCTCACTTATTTTATTTTATTTTTTTAATTTCATCCTTAGATTTTATTTTATTTGTCCTAAAATTTATTTTTTATTTTTACATTTTCTGTGTTTAGAATCAGCCTAAAAAAAGTGCCGCCTTTGGCATTCCCCACCCCAAGTCTCTGTGCCGTTCGTTGATTTAAATTTCTAGAATACTACCTCAATTAATATCATGTGAATCTAAAAATATTAGATATATGGCCTGAAAAATAATACACACAAAAACAACGGACGTATCTCCAAAAAATCCATCGTCAGCGATGTAAAATACAGAAATACATCAAGTCGCCACGTTGTAATGCATGCGTTAAAAATATTTTATCTCTCAGATTTTCTGCTGACGGCGACTTTTTGTAGAAGTTTTCATTGTTTTACGGTCTATTCACATGCTTACTCGTGACATGACTGTTTTGGTTTATCTCTACCTAACGTGTTATCGTGTGACTCTACAAGCCTTAGGGTATAGTTCTAACGTAAGTGTAAGCTGAAAGAGGCTTTAGCTCTGCGATGTTGATGTAGAACAGGGATACGCAACCTGCGGCCGTACGGTCGTGGGCAGTATAAATTATAAAGTGCGGCCGTGGAAATCTTTTTAAATTATAATAACCTAAGGCCGTCAAATATTTGCTATTTGGCACTATATAATGTAAAGTTGTGAAAGAAATGTTGATTATTCATTTACACTCGTAAGCACTTGTTATAGCGAAACAAATTACGAATCCGGCAGCTGCAGTGTTTGACGCTCATATACACAAATTGTAGCCAATGAGGGCAGGTAATGAACTTTCTATAGCAGCCTCATTTTATACACACATTCAATGCATCGTGCTTGCTGCATGTAATTGTGTAACACGTCGGTCAACTTCAGTAGCTGCTATAGTACACACAAATACCCAGATGGCTGTGTACATCACTCTTAGCTCATGGCAGCTGCACCAGAAATCCAGACATATTCTTGACATAGCAATGAATAAACATAACAGTATTAACAGTGAAAATTTAAGGCATTTAATGAAACGATTAAATTGTATCATAGTAATACAGCTAGTATACATAGTTACCGTATAATAACATATTATTATCCGTGGCTCCTTAGTACTCATTATGTTGATAAAAGTGAAAAGAACGTTGCAAGAAGAGAAGTTGAGATTTAATGTACAATGGGAGTTAGATTTCTTGATGGCAGAGACAGAGAACCATTTCAGGGTGTGTCTAATCTGCCTCGATGTCATGAAAACTGACAAAATGTGAGAATGCCAAGCAACGTTTTCAGGATTTCAACAAGATCTAAAAAAATGAGACTCGTTGCTTCTCCACATTTGGTTGAGACAGAGAGTGAGGGAGACAGAGAGTGAGGGAGACAGAGAGTGAGGGAGACAGAGAGTCAGGGAGACAGAGAGTCAGGGAGACAGAGAGTCAGGGAGACAGAGAGTGCGCCGTTAGATGTCCAAAGGGAATGGATCGAACTAAAAAAAAATAACGTGCATTTGTGAAGAAATTTGAGGACAAGAGCGATCTACTGGAGACATGGAACGTAGCTGTGATGTATCCCAAGGTTCGCGAAATAGCAAGAAACACTCTAGTGCTGTTTGGAAGCACCTACATGTGCAAGGTGTCATTTTAACGACTTAAATATCTCAAGAACAACATCGAACCTGACTGGTAGACATCAATCTGGTGGCAAGAATACCATATGATGATCTCCAGCAATAATCTTCTGTACAGAAGGAGCGTCTGTAACATATAAGAGTGCCTGGGCTTTGTGCGACGCTCGACAAACATCCAAGAGCAAGGCAGCCACTTATTACTGCATGGGCTCTGGACTGCTAAGTTACATGGACAGTGTTAGTGAAGCAGCTTATCACTTTTCCAATTATTGTGTTCTCAGTGTACTAATGCCACTTAAAAATATCCTTATGCTGTACGTTTGGGACATGCCTGATGTAAGGGCACTGTTAGGTTATATGAAAATATATAGTAGAAAAATAAGAAAATATCAATTGAAATATTTTTGTTTGTAATGAAGCACTGTGTTTGCCTACAATACATTATGATGACGTCATTATTATGTCGTGTTGACTATTACGAGAGGTAAATTTTTGAAAGTGATCGTTTCGATTTTCAGAGAAAATTTTTGGCGGCCGTAGAAAAAGTATTTTTTTTAATGCGGCCGTCAATGGCCCAAACTTTGCGCACCGCTGATGTAGAATGATGATTAGCATTCAATAGTAGCCTCCTCGCTTGTAATAACTTTTAGATTTAATTTAACTAGTGTCTATGATCTCGATACCATTGCTCAGTAATAGTTTTAAATTCGATTTAATAGTGAGGACAATGTAACACCTGATTGTGGAGTTGGTCTCGTCAACTATGACCGGCAGCTCAATATTTTAAGATAAGAGAAATAAAGTCTAAAATCAAACTACGGAGAAGGAGTCCCTCAGGACAGTAGTAGGGGAGTTATTAAGGGAATGGCCACATTAGTATGGATTAAAACGCCGAAAACTTTAATGGGCTGCACCTGAAAAAAAAATTAAGCATCACTTTCTCTACGAACCTCCACGTTTGACAATAAAGTACTGAGTTGTTTTTTTTTCTCTTTTTTTTTTGGTCAATATTGCTGTAGCTGCCATGCGCCGTACATACTTCCGCAGTGGACCACGTGTGTCCATCGGGTCGCATTTTGCCCACCCATGATTTAGAAGCTAAAACGACGATGTAATGAAAGTTTAGCGACACCTTAACATCGCGGCTGATGTCTCCAAGCTCCATTATCGCAATAAGATGCCCCTTTGGGATAGACTGATGACATATTTTAGACCAGAAAGAAATCAAACGCCTTATGATATTACCTCATCGTCCCCAGCTAAAAATTGAAGGTTTATAAGAAGAAAAAACAATATTAAATAAAAAAATTATATCACAATCAATGTTGAAACTCACTAGTCATGATGTTCCTTGGCCCAAAGTATTTTTTAAGCTGAACTCAAATTTTAAGCAAAGTTTTACTGGCATTATAAATTATTTCACTTAATTAATTATATTTTTCTTAAAGAAAAACATACTAGAAGCCAGTGTAAATATTCGCACAGCTATGTCAATAACAAAAAACAGTGCATTATTGATTTTTTACAGTTAATTCTTGTACACAATAACATCTTCGATTTGCCACCTGAAGGCGCAGTGTGACAAGGACCAATTATTTTTAATTGATCTTCCATTCGTGGTGTATAATTTGTTTTAGCATAATAAATTGATTCATTCGTACAGCTGTAGCTTTGTAATTATTTTGAGAAATCCGAATTACCTGAAAATGGGCACGCGGGTAGATTAAATGAAAACAGTCAGAGAACTTAAATGAACTTTCCAAAGTATTCAACGTGACAATGGTTAACTGAGCGGCAGTTCACGAATTTCAATTTCGATCAGCTTTGCTTTTGTGTAAAGACGAATCAAGGAACTTTTGAAACGTTACAGCTTTTAAAAAAAATATTATATAATTTATATGACGGAGAAGTCTGAACATTTTAGTGCCAATCCAATAATAGATGAACACGTAAAACGTATTATTTGAATTGCACAGTAGTAAAATTACAGCAATAGTGCGGCAAGCTCACGTAAAAAAATTTAAGCAAAAACAACAGTTGTTTGATAACCGAGTACTGTTCCATCCGTAGGATTATTCTTCTCTAGAAACTAGAGATGACAATAAGACCATTATGATCGAAGAGTGTATTGTGCCATCCACATGACTGGTCTTCTGCAAAAAACAAGAAATAAAAATATGGCCAATATGGCGTTTTGCGCAACCCTCCAGATTGGTTTTCAAGTCCTAGAAATCTCAATATGGCCATTTAGATCTTATAATGAATATCGTTGATTTAAATTAAAAATTTAATATTTTCTTCAGTGTAACCATTGCAATAAAAAAAATCGCTAGTTCCATCTATTTGGGAATAAATAGGCCCACATATAATTTTCACAAATGCAATATATAATAATATTTCAATCATTAGTGTTAACTAAACAAAGTGCATAAAGGTAATGCACGTTTCAAAACCTTTTTTTTGTGTGTGTCCTGTTAAAGATGTAACAATCTTTTGTCGAATACAACGATTAGTAAGATCTTGACCTATGAATCGTTTCTTAAGGTCAATAATTTAGAAACGTTTACCTTTGTTCCTGGATCTGGTGGAAATGAGTGCAAACCCATTATTTCTCAAATGTTTTGACAGATTTAATTAATTCTTCATCAATTAAAAAACCCGTGTGACTGATGTGATAATGAGTCTTTTATTACCATACCTGTCAAGTCTTCTATTTCTCCTTGATAGCTCAACAATTAAAGGGAAGCATAATAGTATGTAGCAATAAGCAAGAGGGCTCTTTTAAATCGTTTACCACTGCTTTAAAAGTCTCCTTAAATATTTTTTTCTTCAAATCTAACAATATTTCACCAATGAAGAAACTAGTGTTATTTCTTGTGAAAGTTGTTTGAAATTATTATTTCATTGCAAAAAGTGATAGTTTTTTTTTTTTTTGATGAAATCAATGTGTGGCTTCATCCAAGTAATATGAAATACCCGTCTAAGTTTTTTCTACCATAACTTTCTGAATGTTGGAAGTTGAAAAACTTTTTCTCAGTTTGCTGATTAAGTAGATGAACAACTGACCAAAAAAAAGATGTATCGCTTCAACGCCAGCCGCCAAGAAACTCACGAAAACACCACGGGCAGTGAAGATACCTTTGACCAACCCGAGTTCAACCCACTGGTCGATGATGCGACCCTGGGCGTCATCATCATCGTCCAGTACTGCGTCATCAGCAGCGTCATAAATCTCTGCGGGATGGTGACCAACGCCATAAACATCGCCATCTTCATCAAGCTCGGCTTCTCGGAGGTGATAAACATCAGCCTCCTGGGCCTGTCCGTCGCCGACCTGGGCAGCCTCGTCGCCCTGCAGTTCTTCAACATCTGCATCAGCCCTTGGATGCAGGCGGCCGACGTCCCGTTCGACGCTTTCGAAGTGGCGTACCTGGCCGGCGGTTGGCCCCGGATGTACACCGTGCGCGTGGTTGCCTGGGTGACGGCCTTCATCACCTTCGAGCGATGTCTGTGTATCGCCGTGCCCCTAAGGGTGAAGCTCATCCTGACGCCGAGGAGGACCGTCTACGTGATCATCTCCATCTTCGCCCTCGTCGCGGCCGCGCTTTCCGCGAGCTTCGTGACAACAACGCTCGTGTGGAAGTTCTTCCCGGGTAAAAACAGAACGCTCGTGGGGATAGGCGTCACCGCCAACAGGAAGGAAGTCGACAGTGTAGCGTTCGTCGTCAACGACATCTTCCTCCCGATATCAGCGTATGTGCTGGTCGTCGTGTGCACCGTCATTCTAACCGTTAAGCTCAGGTCAAAAGCCAAGTGGCGCCAGCAGTCGACGACGAAGTCTGACAGCGTGACCGTGAAGGAGAAGCAGGTCATGAAGCTCGTGAACGTCATATCCGGCCTTTTCATCGCCTGCTACTTCCCCAACGCCGTCGTCTTCTTCTGGATGGCGCGCGAGCCAGAGTTCAACATAGACGGCAAATACCGAAATATTTTTATGGTCTGTTTCTCTTATTGTTTCATCGCCGAGTCCATCAACTCGTGTGTAAACATAATGGTGTACTATAAGATGAGTTCAAAGTTCAAGACTGTTTTCAACACAATGTTCTTCCTCAATCAATAGATCAACAACTTAAAGTTCTTTTTTTTTCTCTTCTTTTTTTTTTAGCAACACATTTTTTAAAAATTAAGCTTTACTTTACAGCTTTTTTTTCTGACCACCCAAGCTTAGTTTAAATGAGAGCAAAACTCTCGAAACTGATTAGTGTTCTTTCAGGGCAGTGTTACAGTCCGAGGGTTCAGAATATAAAATAAATAGATAATGACGAAACCCAAACCCCTTATGGTATAAAAAAAAGTGGCGTTTTGAAAAGATCCCATGGCATTGATTAGTTTGCATTCTGAGAACACTATCTTATCTGTTAAAGAAACTCATTCTATGAAGAAGATTGCGTCCCACGCTTATCCGTGATTTACGTCTAGTCTTGTATTTTTATTAGTTTTAAATGTTGGTTTTTCCGAGGCAATCCATTCCAAATCCGAATTGCGGGCGGGAAGAACGGGAATTTGTATGTATTTGTTCTTGCATACTGAATCCGAAAACGCGTTGTTATCCCTATGTCTATCTGAGGGTTGTTTAATTATATTTGTGTTGTATTTCCAAAGAACTCATATTTGCCAAAAAGTGGAGAAGTAGTTTATCTTTAAATTTTCTTCATTCCAGTGCAAACATTCATGCATTCAATTTTTTTTTAAAAAGTGAAAATGAAACCTATGATTTTCCTGTTACATTACATTAAAATAAAGTTTTTACAATTAAACATGGGAGTCTTGACATATCACCAGACGTATTTTGTCAGCCTATTCGTTTAATTTGTATGATACAACCAATTCTGAAATGATACACGTATGTTAGTGTTATTAGCCGGGTAGTTATTGATTGTAACGTTTGCTGCCTAACGGCAATCATTCAGGTTTGATTTTTCCATTTCTTTAGCAAACGTTTTCTTGCTATCATAATCAAGAGCCGCGCTCGGCATAATTTGATGTCTGTGTATTGATATTTTGTAACCTCAGAGTGTTGTAGTTATATCTGGTTACAAATTGTAATTATCACATGCAGTGCATAAGTCCGATGGTATTATCTGACATAAAACTTTAATCTCCCAAGGTCATAACAACACACAAGTGATAACAATAAAACCAAGTGATAACAATAGACCCAAGTGATAACAGTACACACCCAAGTGATAACAACACCCAAGTGATAACAACACCCAAGTGATAACAACACACAAGTGATAACAACACACAAGTGATAACAACACACAAGTGATAACAACACACAAGTGATAACACCCAAGTGATAACAACACACAAGTGATAACAACACACACAAATGATAACAATAGACCCAAGTGATAACAGTACACACCCAAGTGATAACAACACACAAGTGATAACAACACACACAAGTGATAACAATAGACCCAAGTGATAACAACACACCCAAGTGATAACAATACACCCTTTTTCAAAAGTTAATGATTAAATTTACATTAATCAATATATATATGTGGACACTCCTTCTATGCAGAAGATAATTGCGTCCACAGACCATGACGGATGATTTTTTGGCGAGTGATGCAGCGTTCACAGGCCACAGCCATGAGGGTTCCAGTTCCACGTATTACCCAGCCGCCTAACTACTATTAGGTACCCATTTGGAGCTGGGTGACTCAGGGACGCCCTAGCCCCGGGAGCAAATCCTTGCCTTCAAATGGATTCGAATCCGTGACCATCGGTATGCTGCCACTCGACGACCGTGTCCACCCAAGTGATAACAATAAACCAAAGTGATAAAGTGTATTACAATCAGTATAACTTCAGGCTTGTGAATCACAAAAAAATTTTTTTAAAAATCAAATTAATTTCAAATTTAAGGGCTTCTTTCAAAGAATTCAACAGGATTTTCTTTATTTTTTTTTTTTAAAAGAAGGCAAATTTATTGTGCACAAATGAAAAAAAAACAAACAACTACATGTTCAGAAGTTTATCATTAAAACCAACTGTAAAAACAAATATTAATTTGTAGCGATATCATGGGATATTTCCATTAAACTGCAATGAACCCTTATTCAAATGAAGCAGTTCAAACAGATAAGGCAGTTTAATGTTTTAACTGCTGTTGTTGGCTAATGGCCTTGAGATAATGGGAGATTAAGCATAATCTGCTCAATTAATTTGACCCACCAGCATCTAACTGACAATAAATAAACACAATGCTATGAATTGTGCAAAAAGATGCACCCAATCGCCCATCCATAAAGGATGGAAAACATACTCTAACAAAATTTTCATGTTCACATATAAAGAATGTCATCAAGATTCTTTAGTGTTTTTTAAACATTTTTATTTCTACAATGCTTCATTTGTTTCTGTTGCCGTTTTAATTTATTTTCTCTATGGACACCTGTGTGATCTGTTCACACAGAACATTATTGTAGAAAACATGATTGTTTGGCACTATCTTTAATCAGCTTTACACCAACTCTTAAAAAAACTCAAAAACAACAGAAACTCATAATCACAAAAAAATATCTCCTTTTTTTTTGGTGTTCACGTAGAAAAAAATTTACAATGAATACTTTACTGATTTTTTTTCTTTGTGAACACCAAAAAAGTTTATACTTACACAATGAATACTTTACTAAGTATAAACTTTTTTTTACATTAATAGTTAATACAGGTATTAATGCCATTGTGTCATATGCTACTTCTTAGCCTGTTTAGATAAATGTTGTCGACATTCAACCACTGCCACATTACACAAGCTAAACATTTTCACAAACTTATCAACTCCCATCTGGAATAGAACAACACACAGAAGCAGTTCATAAACAAAGCTCGGCACACAACTTCATGTTTTATATGTAACCAGTCGCTCAGCACACCTGATGGTCATCATCTATTAGCATGGTCAGTGGGATGGAAGTTGTTGTTGAATGTGTGTCTCGGGGTCCTTCAGGTCAGGAAGAGGACCGGGGTTCTATGAGAGCAGAAAATAAGAACTGGGTTATGTTTAGGAGAATGACGGTGTCAAACATTTTAACTTAACGTCCTAAAGCTTCGGTAATGCGCACTTTGACTCTAATCCTGAAGTGCCGTAAAGAACACCTCAACAATGAAGTCATAGAAGTAAAAACTCTTCATAACATGATAGAAGATTCAGGTTATTTCCTGAAACGTTAATGTTTACTTTACACTTGTTCTTTCACAAGTTCTTTCTTAACTACTGCGCGGCTGCGCAGCTTAAAGGGAACAATAGTGTGAATCAAAAGTGGCAGCACTGAAATCCTGTATATTAAGTTTTCAAATGCCTTTATGAAAAATTAGAGAAAATAATTGGGGTAAGATTGCAATCAGGCTTAAGAATAAGTAAATGGAAAAGACATAAACCCTTACCCTGTTTACATCTTTTCCATTTACTTATGAAAAATTAGACTGTTGCAAGTAATTTTATTTCTCTATCAAAAGGGGTCTTGTCTCATCATGAAAAATGTATGTACCTAGCTTCACAGTATTTTAATGTATACTTTAATGAAGGTACAGTTTCTTTAGTTTTGAAAATTTGAAAAATGCTGAAATTTTTTTTTAAAAGGGCAGCAAGTAGCACTAGGACTAGCAACCACACAATCAAAAAATTTATTTAAAATTTCTTTTTTAAATATACATACACATAATGGATTTTGATATTTTAAAAAATTAAAACATTAAAATCTGGAAGACTTTATGTTTCAAATGATACTGATTTACCCCAAGAAATTCCATTGTTACCCCTAATGGGCTAATTTACTCCTGTTTGACCGACCCATGCCATAGAGCAGGGGTTGGTGAACTTATTAGCCCGATACCACAATATTATAAAATTGTATGTTGTCATTACCTCAAAGGAGCAGATTCAGTTGATTATACGTTTAAATTGACAAAGCGTTGCAATGAGCGCCTAGTCGTTATTACCAAACCGTTGTAAAGCGCGCCTGGATAGAACTCTCTTCAGAAAGGAAATTACAGAAAATAAAAACTCTTCAGTGCGTGAAAAAAAGGTGCCAGTGACTTACAATAGCGGCCGTTTCCCTCCCTAGTGTTATCTCTCGATTCCCGAAATTTTTCTGTAGTTTTTACGGGGCTTTTTTTGAAGATGCGATTTTGCTATACTTTATTATAAAAATAATAGTACTACACTACAGGTAAATTTTAGTATTACACTCAAGACAGTCATTTAGATATGTAAAATAACCATTCTTATCCTAAAAGATGAAGTGAGTATGACTATGATAAAAGTACTATGGCGGATTAAGGGGGGGCTGAACAGGCTATAGCCAGGAGCCCCCAACAAATTTGGGGGCCCCCAATCTTTTTTATTAGGGCTGCGGAAATTATCGATTAATTTCTCGATTAATCGTTAAAAAATTTATCTATTAAAATTATTTTAATCGATAAAATAGTGATTAAATGGAAGAGGTTTCTTTAAATAATTTTTACGATTTATCAATAAATGATTAGTTATTAATAATTAATAACAGTTTGCTTTTTTTGCGTACAAACTTCTCTATTTAAAAAAAAAGATTTTACAAATGTAAACTTTAAAATAAGCTCTTATATTTAAATTTAAAAAAAAAATTAATTGACTGTTTTTGTTACTTGAAGTTTTGCGACCCTTGAAATTTTCAGTTAAATGACGTCATACATCTTATTTTTAGCTTATCAAAATTATCGATTAATTATTCGGTAATTTTTCAAAAGTTAACGATTAAATTTAATTTAATCGATAACAGCCCTACTTTTTATATTTTATAATAAAAGTGTACAAATGATTGCACGAACCCTAAAAAATATAATAAATTCAATAAATCTTATCTATTAGACTAATCGTTAATGAGACCTGACAGTCTTAATAATCGAAAAACTTGATTAGATTGGCTAACTAAGAGAACATATTATAAAATATGGTTTATATTTTCAAAGTTTGCTAATTTTCATAAGTTCCACTGGCCGTGTGTATGCTCGTGATGTAAGCGGGCTCGGGTCGATTCCCAGTGCAAGAGTTTTTTTATTATTTTTCTTTTCACACTCAATTGTAACATACCGGTGAACACTTCAAACAGCTAATTCTTTGTGGTTTTTTTCATTATTAATTTTTTTTACTGTCTTATATTAGCTGCTAGCAATCTATTTAATTTTAAGGGACGCTGGCTGGATAGGGCCCCCGTTTGATTGCAGCCTGGGGCCCCGTGCAGTCTTAATCCACCCCTGGTTAAGTATTACAAATACTATTTACCAGCTTTGCTGATCTTGGCCTGAGGATTGTGTCGTATGTCCAGGAGTGGAGCTGTTCACACATGGAGATTACAATGAAAAGAAAACAAAACATTTTAACATTTTTATGAAAATTTTACACCTGAAAAAGCACATTTATATTATATGCAAGGATACTTAACAAGACAGTAGTAATTTTATTTTTCAGCAAGATGTTCTAAACTGTTAACTTGTTTCCCCTTGAGCACTAACTTCCTGTTTTAATAATTTTTTCTTGATCGTAGGTAGGCTACCTTAATTTTAATTTAAAAAAATTCCAGAAATGGGTGCACTTTCAGCAAATTTAACATTCACACACAAAAAAAAATTTAAAATTATATTTCTTGATTTAATATAAATGAAGCTCAAAATAAAAGTTTTTTAAAATAACTTTAGGCTGACATGACATCTTCCATAGATTACAGATGCTCATTCTAATAAAAAAAAATTATTCTGTCCTATGCGTATCCATAGCGTGGCTCTTGTCTAGCATTTTTATTAGAGCTTTGAATGTCGATAGTTTGCTGCTTTTTCTGGTTTTTGCAAGCAATGCATTCAACGCCCCAACTCCAGACAGGAATGCTTTACAGGATTTTTTTTTAAAAAAAACCATGGCATATTGGTGGGATATTTCTTTACTAGCTGGCAATATAGGTAGACAGCATATGCTAAGAGCCGAATGGCCTGGCAATCCCTGCTGCGTTGACCCTGTTTGAGATAAATCCTATTAGTTGCGGTTAACGTTTTCAGAGCAAGCATTTGTTTTACCAGCATTGATGTGAACACGAGGGGGCTCTGTCTAAGCACAGAACTACTAGGGTTCACCCTTATCATCTACAGAGGTTTTGATGGGCAACTATTTTATTTTATTTTTGGCCTTTTGGTAAGTTATAGTAATAGTCAACTAGACATTCATGATACCCTTGTATTAACCTAGTTTAAAATAAATAGGTCCACAAAACAATGCGAGTTGGAGCGCTTAGAAAAGAAAGAAAAATATTTTCTGATTACGAAATCCTACGTACCATTATCTGTGTAGGTAACGCTAGCCCCTGAACTCTGCTTAGCTTCCCAAAACTTGGACTTTCAATATCATGGATCTGGTGGATGAACATTTCATTAAAAAATAATGTTTAAAAAGTTTAATACTTAATTTTTCATAGGCACCCATTACTTGCAAGAGAAAAATGCGATTGATATCAAGTTAGAAAAATCAAAAGTAATTGTTTTAAAGACCCAGTAATTAAACAGTCAATAATTTTAACAAAATTGCTAATTTAAAAAAAAAAATTAGTTTAGGTTGGCGTCATTTAAGTGAGCCAAAAAAAAAAAAACTTTAAGAAAAGAAAAAGGGGGAGTGGACACAACCTACAGCAGTAATAGAATATCTGCCAATCTGTGAGGTATTAGATATCAAAGGACCAGAGCTAATGTCAATGTGATCTCCCATCCTGTACACAGTAATTGTTGATCCAGACTTGGACTTGGAGGCAATGGCTGGGATCTGTGCACTTTTGAACCTGTTGTCTGCAAACATATCACGTGCCACGGAAACGGGGACGTCAAGTCTTTGAAATTTGAGATCAGCAAAGTTGAGCCTTAATCCAATTCTACTTAAACAGTTTAATTCGGTCTGTGGTGACAAAGTGAAAAAATGGGAGGCATTGATTATTTGAGTAGCAGGAAAGGAATGTATAAGCACTTGACTTTTATAAGCACATTATTTAAATTAAATTCAATTATTATTTGAAAAGTTTGTTTTCTCAATATGTGATTTTACCTTGTTTGGTTTCCAATCACCCAACTTTAAATCTGCATCATAAACAAAGCTACCACTTGAAACTGTAGGGAAAAAGGAAAATAATTTTTGCACTAAAAAATGTATTACACATTATAGTTGATCCCGGTTATGTTGCCCAGGGGCTTCCCAAAAAGAGTCAATGATCAAGAATAAACAAAAACTAATATGGCCGCAAAATATTAAAATTTATTAATATGTGTGATGATGTGCGTTATTAATTGGGGGTTGTTTTTTTAGAAGATTGTTACTGCTTATCAGTTTTTATCCTAAAAAACACTGGTTTACTTCATTAACAGTATTGAGTAATCTTTTCTTAAGCCCACAGAACAATCAACTACAGTTTATAGTAACAAATTAGTAATCTTTATGCAGTATAGTGGGGGTATTCCCCATGGTGTCTGTATCAGTGATCAGACAGAAAAAGTTCTTTGATCCAATGGTGTTAACCCAGCAACTCAACAGAATCATCACAAGAAATTAAATAAATATTTAGTCAGAGGAAGGGGAATATAGAATAGTGAAGAGTGATTATTTTGTATATATATTACAATGACAAATTATTTTTAATGCCAAGTCTCCAGGAGTACATTAAACAAGAAATTTGATGTTTTTTTAAGAACTTAAAAAAATAAAAGAATTTAATCAATCAACAGGTTAGATGTTTAAAATCTTATTTGTTAACATAACATCATGAGAAGCGATGGGCAATGTGTAAGTATTTTTTCCCATACAAGCATCTTTTATAAATAAAACTCTGGCAGTATAGCAGTAGTGGAGTTTTAATGAGGTTGAATGATGGTTGCCAAAGACATCTAGTTTGCACACAGTAAGAACATTGTGGTATAGATGCGTAAGTTTAGTATAATATGTTATTGAATTAATTACACAAATCGTAGGAAAATTAAACATTTTCCAGCCATTACCCCAATTTTTCATGTTAAACATCAGGACTCTTGCCACAAATTGCTTTGTAATCAACGTTTTTTTGTGTGGATCAAATGTCTCATTTGAAACAATACAACCACTTCTGACTAACTTATAAGCCAGGGTGTCCAAGCTTTGCAGCAAGGGTGCCCGCCTCCTCCATCAGCGCCATCCTTTAGTAACTTCAAAAACATTTACATTTCATCACAGGTTGTGATAGGTATCTTGGCAACTCAGAAAGCTAACTGACTTCGTGTGAAAAATTTGGTCCTCTTTTGTGCTCAAGATTAAGAGTTTGGCGACATAACCAGTAAGAAAATGCTAAGATAAATAGAGCATTTCGCTGTTCGAATATAAAAACATTGACTTAATAGGTTTGGTGAGTTAAGCGAGAACTAGGCAACTGAGATCAACTGTAAAATTATATTAATGAAAAACAACTGAGGTTATGATAATTTGGACACTTACCATTGGGTGAAGGAAAACTACACAACTCAACATAGTATTTGTCTTGAAAGGCTGTTTCTAAAACATGTCCCAGGACAAAGGAACATGTTCTCCAAAATGCCTAATAAATGAGAATGAATATAAAACTGATAAATGTGCATAAATCAGTTCATTAGGGTACATTATAGGAGTTATGCACATTTTAAAAATTTACAAATTGTAAAGAAAAGATAACATATTAAGTTATTTTTTAGCTGTTTCCTCAATTCATATTTAAAATTAGAATGTAATTAATCTTGTAGTTATATAATATGGACAAGAGACAAGAATTTGAGCGACAAATGAGCTATTTATAAGTTATTTAAGTTAAGGTAGCAATGCTTTATGGATACACCTCAAACTTACATTGTTAACTACTCTAGGGTCTTCCTCTTCAAAGTGAAGGAATTTAATCTCACAGTCAGTCTCCAGGGGTCTGTGCATATCCCATGGTTGACCATTTACCAGCGCAAGAGCTGACCTTGTCATCAACAATTCTTGCATGTCTAGCAAAAGAGAAACCAATTCCAAATTAGAGAACTAAGACAAGATATTTTTTATTACTATGTTTAATTATTCAATCAATGTTTCTTATAAATTTTACCAGGCTTAAAAGGAACAAAAAATGATTGTAAATCTTAAAAATTGTGAAACGTGCAATGAAAATGATTTTATTGATCGATGGTTGTCGGCTTAATGTTTTAAATTTATCTTCAATGCTTTGGGTGTGAACATTTTTTATTAAAAAATGCAAAGTGCTCAACTTTAGAAAAACAATTATTTAAAATTAAGCCTCTAATTAAAATGTGTATTTCTTTTCCAAAATCTATAATATGCAGCTGTTATTTTGATGCTAAAGTTAAGAGGAAAAAAATATTTGTATAAATAAAATCAATATTCCAACCAGTTGGAAGTGGATGGTATTTTTAAGACACGTAAATAACTGTTTTTGAAAAAAGAAAAAAAATCTTAACCTTTTACTTTTAGCAGTACCCCTTAATCAAATTTAGTAGTTATTACTTACTAGTGAAAAATTGTTAATGACTTAGTAATAAGTTTTAGAAAAGAGGTAGCAAACTTACGCATTGCACAGTTGAAAGGTGTTGATAAATGTTTATTCATGATGAGTGTGCATTCTTCGGGAATGCCGACATGTCTGACTTCAATTTTTTCAACCCTTGTGACAAGACCCAACTGTCTTTCTTTCTCCTTGTCAAAAAGTTCAACCCTCTTTTTTCGCACCTCTGCATTTGTCAATGACTGTGAGCTGAACATACCTGCAATAAATGACACACCCTACATGAATACGTATACCTTTGCCATAAAATACAATAAGTTTTTTGGGTGGTTTTTTTGTAGCATGGCTATAAAAATGGTAATTTGTTGTGACCAAAATGTTTTCAAATTTAAGAGCTATATTTACCGTTCTATTGTCCGTTCGTTCATTATATAAATTATATATATATATTAGGGCACTACCGGCCAGCTGGATTTATGAAGTGAAATCCTGCCAGAGCCGGATTTGTAAAAATGGCCGAATAGCTGGAGCCGACAGACATCCATTACACTACTATGACTGAGAAATGATCAACAGAAAATAGACCAAAATAATAAATAGAAATTTATAATACACCAGGACGTCAAACTCCATGATTACCGATATAATGCCATTATTCATGCAGTTATATCATTAAGTTAAAGTTTAAAAATGTAACGCTCAATTTACTACTGAGTACTCAGTACTAACACCTGATTCACTTTTGGCTTCAACTTTGAGGGTTGTTTACATTTTTCTGCTGCTTTGATTAGTTCTAACACTAGTCAGTAAACTACTGATATGACAAGTGGTAGCAAAAGTTTCCTGGCTAGTGTTGAGACAAGTCATAAAATATGCAATGCTCTTACAGTTACGACCAAAGCTGTATATTAAGTATGCTAATACCAATACTAAACTTAAACATTATTACTCATAATCTAATTTCATGATAAATGGATAAGCTGATAAATGAATTTTAAAAGTAAAATATCTTGATTGAGTACATTTTTAAATAATTAAGAACTGCAACTCTGAAACAGGAAGTAGACTAAATAATAATACATAAACTACAGAATACTACCAAAATACTTCCGTACGTCTGTCTCCATCCCTATCACTCATAGTCATAGCAGCAGACTCTTATTGACTTTTTGTTATTTATTTATGATTGCGTAAACAAACAGGTTTTTCTTCCTTATTTCTTACATAGCAGAACTAATTTGCTGTGTTACGTCACAAAATTTAGAAGCCATGGAATAATTTGTAACAATACGAAATAATTTTATTGCTACGACTAACTAACTTTAATTTACTTTACGGAGTGTCTACTGCTACGACAAAGTAACGGCAGACAACCCGGGGGGGGGGGGGGGGGGGGGG
>MUZC01004461.1:603546-665195 GCA_002072015.1 Radix auricularia
GTTACGACATGTCGTAAACAATTTTCTGTATTTCAATTATGCTATTACTAATACTTAAATACTAAACTATAGTTCTCATAATAAAATATCATGATCACCAGATAAGCTTAATAATGAATTTTAAAGGTTTAAAAAAAAATCTAGATTGAGCCATTAAATGAAAAACATTTATTATTTTTAAAAATTACACTTTCTCAGCAGCTTTGCTAGATCAAGTGATAGTCCGGTTGGTTCGAAAATGATATGACACTATTGATAGTGGGATCGAATCCCGCTGCAGTCATAATTTTTTAAAAAAATTTCATTTATTATTATTATTTTTTTAAAAATCACAATGAGCATGCTGATAATTTTTGTTATTATTCTGAAAAGCAGATACGATGAATAAATCTGTTAAAATAAAAATATTAAGATTTCAGACTAGTCGTAACACTAGCCAATCCACATATGCTTGGCTAGCGTTACGACATATCGTTTTTTTTTCTTTTGATTCACGA
The DNA here is from genome assembly GCA_002072015.1 of Radix auricularia. Classification (NCBI taxonomy): domain Eukaryota; kingdom Metazoa; phylum Mollusca; class Gastropoda; family Lymnaeidae; genus Radix; species Radix auricularia. The sequence goes on from MUZC01004461.1 coordinate 604,044, forward strand.
GTTGACACTCAGTCGGCATCACCAACGAAAAAGGTGAGGCGTGAGTTTAAAAAATGACTATAAACCATCACTGTTACTTAATTGTTTGGAAGATATTTTTGAAAAATTCTCTGAATTGAAGGCATTGCGAAAAAGTGCTGAACGCTAGCGGGGGAAGCGGGATTTGAAGCCATTGTCAGACGAAGGAAGCATAGCGCATCATTGATCATGCGCTGCAGACTTGCTCGTCATAAATAGTGCAAAAAGATGCAGGGAGGGGGGCTGAGAAAACGGACACAAACAGCAGCACAAGTAATGGGGAAAAAAAGGCGAGTAAACGAGGAGTCCTGTGCGGTTGTTATTACCTGCCCCCCTCAATAGTAATAGTAATAGAGTGAAAATGAGGTAGAAGAATGAATGGAATGGTTTCCTGTGACAAGTCTGCACACGGCACATTTTATTATTCCACACCAAACGAATTATTTTACATTCTTGCGATTGTGCGCGAATCGTTGCTTGAGGATTTTCATTAACGGCTTTAGGCTTTACGGTATACTAAATTTTAATGCATCGGCATCACTTACACAAGTATATTATAGTATAGCAAAATCGGCTAATATATTTATAATCGGTAGACCAATATAATAATATATATTCGTATACAATATAAATTATTATAAAGAAGAGTTTGTTAAGATTTAATTCTTTCCAGGTGTCTACAGCAAAGAGTGACTAAAACTAGTCGTAGCAGAAGTTGCGTATGTTGTAGTTGTTAGTTGTAGCCCTAGTTTCCTGACTAGCGCTACGACATCTTATCTTAGATATACAGACGCTCCTTCTATGCAGAAGATAATTGCGTCCACAGACCATGAGAGATGATCTGTTGGCAAGTGATGCAGCGGTCACAGGCCACGGCTATAGGGGTTCCACGCATTACCCCAGCCGCCTAACTATTGTCTAGTTAGGTACCCATTCGGAGCTGGGTGACTCGGGGACTCCTCAGGCCCCGAGAACAAATCCTCACCTTCGTGTGGATTCGAACTCGTGACCATCGGTATGACAGTCGAGAGCGCTACCTCTCGACCACCACGTCCCATGTTACGACATGTCGTAACACTAGCAACATCCGACCAGGTCGTCTGCTGTTACGACAATGACAATCTTGTCGTAGCGCTAGCCACATCCTTTACTTTAGACTTTACTGGTTAAACTTTAACAACAAATTTTCAGTCTTAGCCTGCTTAAGGCTTAAGCTTAGCAATAAAAATAAAATTATTGCCATTATTATTATTGCGCATTAAAAATGGGCTATGAATTTCAAGAATATACAAAGAATATTCAAAAAAAATTGTAAACCATACAAATATATTTAAGTTAAAGATATTTACGTATGCATTTTTGAATCCTATTGAGTGACATTGACTTTAGACTCGAATGTCTTATATTTTGAAAGGTAGAAGCCATGTTGACAATTAACCGGAAATAAATGAGAATAGCCCCCCTTGCTTTATACTGCGCATGTCTATTACTTGTGTTTCTAAGGCTACGAAATAAGAGTCCTGCAAGGTGTAAGACTCAATAGTTTATCCACTCAAGCTGTAAGTAAATATACAAAATTCGACTGTTTATTTGCGTTAATTGTTTTGAGTTCAAATGAAACATTATATTATGAAGTAAAAAGCCTTACATAATTTGGGATGGTAGCTTTAATTTATTTATATTACTGTAGAAAATTGCTTCGTATTTGTCTTATTTGTAATATTTGTAGTACTAGTACTTATTAGTACTATTACTAGTACATGTAGTTAAAGTTGTAAATACTAGTATTACTAAGTACTAACTAGTACTAGTACTAGAACTAGCTAGTAATAGTAAAAGTAAAGTAAAGAATCAGTTATTAAGTAGCAGCCAGACAATATTCACAAGATGAAAATAGGCTATTTTCAGTAATAGTTCGTTGACAGTAATGACAACCTGTGTGAGTGACAGGCAATTTCAATTGGGTATAACTAACTGATCTGACTAACAGACTAACGGGTGTGGAATGGTCATGGTCAGTATGGACCACTTTAAATTATAGTAAGTCAGAAAGACAACACACTTTCAATGAATTTTGATAGTTTTAGTTTAATTTGAATTATGTTAAAACTGTTTAAGTATTTTTAGTATTAAAGAGTTATCAGTTAACTAAGACTAAGTAAATAGTAGTTATCACTTCCAGTGATGTACTTTTCAGTGAGTATCAGGAATCTCCAGCCTGACCTAAATTACTTAATTAAATTTTGAAACACAATAACTAACAACAAGAAAGAATAATAATAATAGTATTAATATGAACATTCTCCTTCGATATTCATAAGCTGTTACATTGAATTAAATTGCAAAACCTTCAATGAGTTGATTTGTGCTATTGACTATTGGTTATTGTTTTGAAATAAATTACTACGCTTCCACAATCACTTACTGTTTTTTTTTTTTAATTTAGCATATCCTTCACACTTCATTTTAAATTGCTATATGATTCTGATACATGTCTGCTTCTGTAACAGTTTTTTTACTCAAGTTTGGGGTTAGCCCATTTAATTATTTAGAAATATCAAATGCAACTCTTACTCTTACAATAATAACAAAAAATTCCTTATTAATTAATATTTTAATTAATACATTTATATCCATTACGCATGATTCTCAATTAAGTTGAAGATCATTGTAGAAATTCTGTTCCTGTAAATAAAGTGAGGAGAATAGAAACCATGAAAAAGATGTATTATCATGGTGTTGTTTTGTTCATACAAATTTTTTAATATATATTTTACTATGAATTACTTTAAAAGAGTATTTACTTCAAATTAAAAAAAAAAAAAGCTTTGATTAAGGGAGGTTAAACTCAAATGCAAAACAATATTTTTTATTTATTATTTATTGCCAAACACTTACTTAATTTTCTTCCTGTATTTGGTGTCACAGCCAAGTGGTGCAATGTCGGTTTCTGGAGGATCAAGTGCAAGTGGTTCCCGGCGTGGGAAAACCCGCCAATATCGAACTGTTAGCAATCAGTCCCAGATTGATGAATGTTTATTTGGACAACCGCAGTCACAACAAGCAAGACATGCAATGCTCAAAGAAAAATTTCAGGATCCTCAGGTCTGTATAAATGAATTATTTCATTATGAGAAAATGTTAAAGTGATTATGATCTTATGTCTTCCTTATAGTACTTGTACTTCTGTAATGACGCAGTTACTTAATCAACATGATACCATAATTAATGTTTAATTGTACAATGTAATAACCATTGAGTTCGTTTATGGTTTGTGGCTTGCCAAAAAGTGAAAACCATTATGTCTGTAATAAGGACATGTGTTTGAAATCATTAGCGTCCTCTTAATCAAATTTTAAAAAAAAGGGACTACTTTTGAACCTTCAACTTCAGCTTATGATTAATTAATTATAGCTTTTTCTGACCAATGAAACTATTATTTTGCAAACAACCATCTTTTATAACATAAAATTGAAACTCTGGGAATAAAGTATTATTAGTAGTAGTAGAATTTTAAAGAGTATGAATCAACAACTATTTTGCTCATTATGGGATTTTATACCAATTCTGTAAGGTTTAGATACCCCTTCTGGACTTCGGTCTTTAAAAAAAAGTGTGTGCTTGTCCCCTACAGGATTATTGATATTATATGCTTTATATAGATGAAAATTACAATATGACTGACATATTCATTCTAGGTCAAGGAAAATGGAACACATAGATCTTAATATATCAATAATCATTTTTAATTTCTTTGAAAAAAATGGGGTTGACTAAAAATTTTGGATGGGGAAGCATTTATAAATACACACTTAATCGTGATTTATTAGTGCAATGAAATACAAAATCAAGTTCTAAATGACAAGTCATACCATCATTTGAAAATTTGGCAACCTTTTAATGATTATTACAATGTTATATGTAGTCGTTATTTCCTTTCATTAGGAAATGCCTTCCTACACTGAAGGGGTGGCCATTGAGCGCTTGGCACATGAGAGAAGTAATAGACGAAAGAATGGTCAAACCAAGCAACAAAAAGAGCTTGTCACAGTTATTACCAAGGACCTTATTCGAAAACTTATGTAAGTTGATGTCCTTAAAAACCCTTAATTTTCACCCGCTAAGCCGGGTTGCAAACTTGGGCATTATTTAAAGTGCCTGTCTTCCAATGTTCAAGGATTGGGGATATGTACTGCCATTTACTTTAGCAGTATTTTTGCAAGACAACTTGATTGTGCGGATTTATGAATGAGACGATCCAGCTCAACATATGACCAAGTGACCATCTTTTTGAAGCTTTTGGTAATTAGTAAGGGCACCCCACAAGCAATGACTGTATGGTTAGTTGAATAGCTGTTCTGTCCCGGCTTAAGGGAAAAATATAAACATATACAATCTTTGCACTTAGTGTGCTCTAGTTACTATAATTCAAGTCAAGGGTTCTTATCAAAGGGTTATTACTTATTTCTATAAATCTCCACTTGAAATGAATAGTAACATGTAGGACTCAAAATTTTAATTTCTGAAGTTTAAAGTGCAATTTATAAGAAGTGCTTTTATGAAAGCTGGGACAAAAAGAGTAAGAATCCTTGCAGTTGTTATAACTTAAAAAACCAACTGATTCTATTATGTTTTGCAGTAGAGGCTAGCACAATTGATATATCATGCATATTAACTCTTGATGTGCCATAAGGTTTTTAGAAAACTTCCACCTCAGTCTCGTAAGATTTTCCCAATTAGCAATCAACTGGTTATGAAATTTAAAAAATTGCCTAAAATTCATTTATATTATTATTGTCATACTGACTTCATACTTTAGGATAAGAATGGTTATTTCATGTATCCAAAAGACAGTATTGAGTTTAAAGCTGTTTTTACCTGTAGATTAGTACTATTATTTTAGTGATTAAGTATAGCAAAACCACATCTTCAAAAAAAAAACCCTGTAAAAACTTCCAAAAAAATTCGTGAATCGAGCGATAAAACTAGCGAGGGAAATGGCTGCCATTTCCGGAAATCAAATACACCGTCTTTCACGCACTGAAGAGTTTTTATTTTTTGTAATTTCATTTCTAAAAAGAATTCTATTGAGGTGCGCTTTGGTAATAACGATGAGGCACACATTATCGCCCTTTAACACATTAAGAGTTAAACTGATCAAGGGTCTCTCATGTTACAAAAGCATATTCACAATGGAATTTTCCATAAACTTTATGGTGAAATTATTTTCCATGAATAATATTTGTAAACTCTCAGATGTGTTGTTGGGGCCTGAATAAAAACAATATTTAAGCTTTAATTCTGTATATTAAAAAAAAAAGAACTTGATGGCTTTCCATTTCTCTTTGCAATGCCATAAAATATATACCCCTTCAAAATCTTATCTCTTGCCTTACAAAAATTAGTATTTGTTTATAAAAAACAGTTCTAAGCCTTATTGATTTTTTTAATAAAGTTATGATATTAAACACTACCTAAAGGACTACTGAATAATTCAAATTTTTATTCAACTCCTATGTTATTGACAAAAACAATGTAATTTTATGTTATTTCCCTTAATGCCAGTGTTCCCTCTGAAGATCCATCTGGGGAATCTACTATCATTCCAAGAGACCAGTTTTTTCGGATTCTGCAAGCATCCAGAGTACTCTCAAAGGAGGAGCGGGAAGAAGAAGCTGAAAGAGTGAAGAGGGAGAAAGAGAAGGCCATGGTATGCTGGAAAGTTTCAGTTCGTGCACACCGAAAAATTGTAGTTAGATGACTTAACTCATGTCCTGGAATGTGGGTGTTGGAGGCTATACAAAACTCATGTCCTAGAATGTGGGTGTTGGAGGTTATACAAAACTCATGTCCTGGAATGTGGGTGTTGGAGGTTATACAAAACTCATGTCCTGGAATGTGGGTGTTGGAGGTTATACACATAAATGGAGATAAATACATGTTGGAAAAAATATCCCATAACTTTTTAAATGTATTTTTATACCTACATTTTGTATACTATTTTTATCATTAAAATATAATGCACCCCATGAATTTTAAAATTTTATGTCTATATTCATAATAATGAAATTGGAGATTTCTATTTGTTAAATCTTTTATTGTATTTTTAATGAATTATTTTTAGTTATATGTTTTTAATGAGTTAATTTCAATCTTCAATTGTTTTCATTTCCTATTCAGTTTTATTACAATTCTCTGCATATTTGTTTGAAGAGCAACTTAATTTTCTTTTCCAAAAAAATTTCTGAAGACCTTCAAGAACAACATAAATAAAATATATCAATCTGAATACATTCTCTTTATCTGTTTATTTGATGTATAAAAACTTGTTATTAGGATGAAGCCCAAGAGAGAAAAAATCGTATGAAACAACTTGACCTTGCACGACAGAAGAATGCCAAATTGAATGACTTGGAAGAGGAAGCCAAGGAAAAGGCTGAGCACTTATTGACAAAGGCCAATGAAATGAGGCAGGAACAAGAGGATGAGATTAAACATCTGAATGAGGTTTGTTGAGTGTGAAGTGGATCCTTTTAGTTTTGATAAGAGTAAAACTTGTCTGTTTGTGATAAGATAAACAAATATTAACTTATAATTATAACTTAGATTAATATGTCTAAATTAAACCATTATTACCCATGCTGACAACTAAATAAAATTATAAAATGACAATCAATTTTTGAAGGAAAAACAAGAGTTTCAAACGAGAGTGAGAAATTTACAGGCATGTATGAAATCATTTAATAGTGGTACCTATTTTACCTATTTTTCATTTAACAGGTCATCTTGAATGCCAAGTGTCATGCAATCAGGGATGCTCAAATCCTCGAAAAAGATCTCATTAAGAAAGAGATGGTTGAAGAAGAAAAACGTCTGGATATCATGATGGAGGTATTATATTTCATATTAATATATATATCATTCAGTATTCAAAATTCATCTCCTCTGTCTGTTATTACCATCTCATTCACTTAGAATGATTTTATCAACATGAACATGCTATGAACAATCATTAAAATCATTATTTTCCATTTTATTTTTTAACTTCAATGAAACGAAATCTGAATCAAATGAAAAAAAATTGGCATCGGTTTGTGTACAAGTAATGCCAGGATTACTAATGAGTAGAAAGTGGATGAATGTTATTAGGATTAGGTCATAAATTATTTTAATCTTCAAGGCGCTATTCTTAAATTATTATCCCATAACTTTACAGGTAGATCAGTTTGCAGTGAGACATGTAACATTCTGATAATTATAACCATTTGCCAGGTTGACAGACAAAATGCCATAAAGATTTATGAAGAGATTGAGCAGAGGAGGAAAGAAGAGCAGCTTCTTGGAGCAGCAAAACTAATGGAGCAAATTGATGAGAATGAAAAAGAAAAAATCTTTGAACTTGAACGCAAAGACCAAGAAAATCTTCAGATGCAAAGGTAATTATTTTATGAGTCACTTAAAAAAAAGTCTAACAGCTGCTAATATTTGTACAGTTTAAGTTTATTTTCAATCAGAAATGCCTTTAAAAAAAAAAAAATTTAACCTCATTGCTCTAATTGTAAAAAAAAAACTACATCTTGAACCAAGTTTTAAAAGAACGTTTACAGAATTGAAATTTTAAAAAAAAGTGCATTACAGACGCACGCATACAGCAGATTATTGTGTTCTATGTTCTTTATTACATAGAGCGTAAGCAGATCATACAGAATATGACGGCCCATAGGCAAGAAAATTATTGCTCTCAGGCCACACAAGAGGATTGTGTGGCACACTGCCAACTAATGTCAGGTATACACAGGAACAGATCTCTGCCTTCACAGAGACTCGAACCTGTTGCTCACTACCTCTGTGGCCTTATGTCAGGGGTCGGCAACCTGTGGCTCGCGAGCAGCATGTGTCTCTTTTGACGTTGATGCTGCTCCCCAGTTCCATGAACAAATATTAATAATGACCTTATTTTATTTTCAAAACTCATGTCAGTGGCCCTTACAAAATTGGGAAATGATGTAAAAAGTAATTTTTGGGCTCTTCTGTCTCAAAAGGTTGCAACCCCCCCCCCTCCTGCCCTATGTCTAATTCTCATAAACAGGATGTAATTTAAATAATAAAAATGCTAATCGTTTCATTAGGTACATAGAGAAACTGATGGAAGAAGACCAGGAAGCTATTGACAGAAAGAAAGCTGAGCAGATTTTATTGAGAGTAAGTGATGAAGAAATTTTTTGAAAAAACAAATAGAAGTAGGGAATAAATAGGAAATGTTTATTTGGAAACACAAAGTAGAGTGCAATAGAAAAAGAAATAGGCCTGTGTTGCTTGTTTCAAATAAAAGAATTTCATAAGCATTTTTGCTAATCAATAAGTTAGTATAGAGTGTCGTCTATTTACTTACTACAGTATTGAAAAAATATGCTGCCCAAGTTTAGGTTGATGCATCAACAAGCTAAGAAATCAAAATATTTAGTTTTACTTTGAATTTTTATATTGAAATACAGTCTCTCTAAGTCAAATTCAAATGACCCGAAAAAAAATTCTACTTGGGAAGTTTTTGAGTTAAGGAAAATTGCGTAATAGCCACAGATTAATCAAGAATAATGTTGATATTGAAAGGGGGTAACAGCCATCCCATGGAGAAGGCTTGATGGGAAAGAGAGGTGGTGTCTTATGTTTCATTTGAAAGGAGGCCAACTAAGCTTTAACATACTAACACCACTGAGAAAGCGCCCCCCCCCCCACACAACACTTTATTCCCTAGACACAGCGGTGAAGTGTGGGTATGTGCCGCCCGGGGCAGAACCCAAATTACCCGCCCCCCACACACACACACACAAAATCTGTTAATTCTGTAAAAAAGTATTTTTTTAGAAATTCGAAATACAAACACTATACTTTTTATTTTAGAAATTTGAGTTTTCTATTTTTCTTTATGACACAACGTTTCAAATATTCTTGTCAGCATGCTATGCTTTAATGGCCAAAATACCCTTAATAAATTAGTCTATCTTTGTGAATTCATCATTGATCATAATTAATTTTTCATTTCCTTACTTTTAGAGAAGCTACTTTAACATCTTTCATTACTTAAGATAATTGTAATAGCAATATTCAAATTAATGATATTATTTTAGGGAGGGTAACTTTTAGCTTAAATATCTCAATCAACTTGAATAAATCAACTCGTTTTCAATTCATTAGTTCCCATTTCTTAAACGCTTGACAATTTCATGTGAGCATTTTTGAATACTCTAAAATGAAATCTGGTGTATGAAAATCATATCTGTGTTTGATATTAAATATTACTACCAAATCTACATATGAATTTATACAGTAATCTCATTTTTTGAAGAATTATATTTTCTTCTCAACCGTTTTTCTACAAAAGAGGCCGTCCATAAGCGACGGCACACGTCTAAAACATGGTGAGGTCATGCATTTGCAACTTGCTCATTTTTAATAAGAAAATACTGCATTTAAGTTGTGGTGGTCTAAGTTTTGTGACAAAATTTGAGGAGGGGAAGGGGCGTTAATTTCACTTGATGTCATTTATGGGTGGCCCCTAACATGGATACATATTAGCTTCAATCACCAAAAATCAGTTGCATAGCTAAGTATTCCAGGACCCAGGGGCTTGGTCTCTTTGGGTACCCAATCATTTTGACGATGGCGTAATATATATTTAATGTAAAAAATTCTTTTCAGACACTCATTTGGGGGCCCGAGCGATTTTAAAATTTGGACTCCCCCCGCTCCCCTAGCTATGCCATTACCAAAAATGTGCCCTCTAGTTCTTTGAGTGGAAGTTTTATTAGAAGGATAAGATTTCCACATAAAATTTAGCAAATGTCAAATCTTCCTTTAATTATTTCTCCATTAATTTCCCTGTGAGTAGCCTCTACAAGGCAAGCACTATACATTTTTTTTCAGCATCACTGACAGAATTGACTTCATAAAGAACTTTTTTCCAAATGTTAAACATAAATTAGAAGAAAAAAAATTTAATTGCAATTAACAAAGTTCTTACATCCTTTTGTGGGTTAATTTTTTGTCTGCTTCTGTCAGTTTTTCTATGGATTTGAAAGCAATATCAAAATGTCTCCATGGGATATTCACTATTTAGTATCCTGAAGACTGTTTAATGCCTTGCTTCTAGAAACTATGATATATTTCATACTGTGTATGTACATATAAAAGATTGCATAACAATGTTCTAGTGTACTAAAAGAGGAAGAGATTTCGGTTCAGTTTGAGTATCATTTAAACAAATTATGCTTAAGGAACATTTTGAGGGAGATTAAAGATTGCGATTTGTTTATGTTTGTCTTTTCTTGAATTCTTGTATACTTTCTAATGTGGTGCATCTGCAGTCGATTATTTTAAGATCATCATATGCTGTATACTGTATACAGATTTTCTTTTGCTGCAAAAAAATCTTGGAAAGATTGTACAACTTCTACTTTTTTATTTTTACATTTCACACAACTGGACTTGTCCATGAAATATGATTTTTTGCTTACTGCATTTCTTAAAATTTCTACAAGCTCAATTTGAATTTGAAGTTTTTTTTTAAATTACTTTTTCAAAAGATTTTCTCAGTCTGCCTGAACTTACTTTTTAAAGACATGCATAGAATCTAGAATATTACATTATTTTCAACATTAGTCTAGTTACGATAAAATTAAGCTAGTATAAATAAAATGTACCAGCACATTAGTGTCATGCTCATACACTGCTTCAGCCCCTCTGTTTTTCAGCTCAGTAAATCAAGAGTTGGAAGTTTTGTCTGAAGAAACTTTTGCATACTTTAGAATAGTTACTTTATTTATTTTAAAAATATTTTATAATTTGGTTTTTGTTTTAATTTGAAAAAAGGCTCCACTTTCTTGTAAAATTGTCCTTATTAACGAGTAGAAATTTGCCGCCATTAGCTAATAGCCGCCCGGGGCATCCCCCCCTTGCCCTCCCTTTGCTACGCCACTGCCTCCATAGTGGTATGGCGGGGATGAAGTAAGATTTTTCTTTTAAATAAGTCACAGCATGCTGCAAAGGGACTCCTTTTTCTTGTCTAGGTCAGTTTTTGGTCTCAATATAGACATTTACGTGGCTCTATGGAACACCGTTCACCCCAGAATAATAACCCAAATGCCTTGGCGTATTTGACTAAGGGAGGTTTAAAGCTATAAATCTTCGAGTTTAGGAGAACTAAAATACATTAGTTCAATATAGGGAGGTTTTTGACTTAGGGAGGTTCGACTTAGTGAGGCCTGACTGTTTTTTTGCTTCTGTTAATTTTTGTTTAAGAAGATTGGCAAAGGACTTTATAGGATACATCAAGTACTCTTATGCAGTTATCTTGGCTTTGGAAATAAAATGTTGTTTGAATAAAAGAAAGTGTACATAATATTTGTTGTGCATGTTTAGGAGGAGCTGAACAAGGCCAATGAAGAGATCCTTAAACGCAAGGAGATAAAGGTCTTACAAGAAAAGGCAGAGGAGCTTAAAGTCATTGAATTTCAGAAACAAAAAGCTGTAAGTTTAACTTTTTAAAGACTTAAGAATTTATCTTTGAGAGACAGACTTAATAGGAGTTAATGTTTAAAATTTAGGACAATAAGAGCTGATTTAAAAATGTAGGGCATTAGAATGCTTATGGCAAATCTCACTAAAAAACCTGATATTGCTGATAGCATCATATTATTTAGCTGCCAAACAATAATGCTGTTACAAAAAAAGATACATGTATATTTATACAAATAATTTATTCACTTGAGATAGCTAAAGCATAATGCAATGGTTGCCATGGATAGAAAGCATTTTGAACTTGTTCCAAAGTCAAATAATTGATGAAACAAAAACCTTTTATTGAGTTATTGATTTAAAGTTAAAGAAATGATCAATTCATTTAAATCAAGGAACGGGAAGCGGCATTTGAGAAAGAACAAGAAAAGATCAGAATTGAGAAGGAGAAAGAGGTGTCCAAGCTGCGGAGCCTGCAGGAGAGAGCCAGGGATGAACAAGCAGAGAGGGATGCGCTGAGGGCCAAGCGGGCCCAAGAACAGACTGAGAGGGAATGGCGCAGGAAAGAGGCAGAGGAAATGCGTAAGAAAGCTGAACTTGAGGAAAGCCTGAAGCAGGCAAGGTCTGTCCAGATGCGACAGAAGGAGCACTACCTGGCTGTGCAAGCACAGAGAGAGAGGGCAGAATTTGAGAGGGTTCTTTGGTGAGCTTTAAGCGTTATTTTAACAAAGGAAACCTGTCCTACAACCCAAATTTGGAATATATAGATTTAAGCTTATGAGAGTTAGCTTTTGGAGCATTAAATAAATATAAAAATGAATGTTAATTGACTGAACTTAAAGATAATTAATTGACATTATTTTCTTTTTTTTTTTATATCTAAAATCAAGTGGGTTTTTTTTTTGTGTGGTGCTAACATCTACTCCTTTGCAGCACATTCAATCACTTAACCTATTCTTAAAAACAGAAACAATATCAAAGAAACAATACAATTAAATATTTATATACTTTCTTTTCTTGACAATACTTTTAAATGGACACAAATAGGAGAATATGACTATATGAGCAACAAAGCCTGTCAAAGTACCTTCCACCATTGTTTGGGTGGCATTTTGTACCTCCCCTCCAACCACAGTATCGAGCAGCCATACATGTGTATCATGTAAAAACTATTCATTATACTTAAAATAAATAACCAGTAAAACGAAATTTTTTACTATAAATCCCAACGCTAACAGCTCAAAATAAAATCTTGGGAAAAATAACTGCACAAAAAATCACTCAATTAAAACGTCAGAGTAAACTTTTTTAATATGTAAATGAGATTTAATTTTTCTTATTGGCTTTGGGAGTCTGTAGGAGTTTGAGGGACCAATTGCTGTCGATGACACATCAGAAATTTGCCTTTTATTATATAGGATTAAATGAGTTTTGAAAGAAAAATTTTATAATAATAAATGGCACTATCTTTCTACAGTGCCCAGAAAGAACTTATTGAAAAACAGAAGAGGGAAGAAGAATTTGTCCACAAGAAGAAATTGGTACATGCAGATGAAGTTCGGGCCCAGATTCGAGAAAAAGAGAAGCAGCGTATCTCTGAAAGGAATGCATTTTTTGAAGAAGGTGTTAAGCTGGATGAAGAAGCTAGAGCAAGGCGGATGAAACTAGAGGCGGTCAAGCGGAAGAAATTGAATGAGCTGAGGTAGGACATTTTGAAAAATAAAATCTATTTCAGATCTTTGTCAGGTTTTTCACATCTACTTTATCTGAAATGAATGCCAGAATATGATAAAGATTTCCTTGTACTTGGCTGACGTATTATTTCGTTAAATATTTGTATTTATTTCCTGAAAATTAATATGTGAAATTTTATAAAAAAATTAAAATCAAGTCATTTGTTAGTGCGATCAAATGAAATAATCTTTAGTGATGATAATTCTGTATACGGTATGCATACATTAAACCCAACAGGGATATGGGAATACCAGAAAAATATTTGACTTTGGTTGATCAGAAAGTGAAATTTGAGCCCCTGAAAGAAACAACATAGGGTATCAGTTGATTGTTTTCATTTAATAAGTTTCACCTGTTTCTTGAATTTTTTTTTTTTTAATTATATATTTTCTCAGGTTGCTATGATTATTAGTTTTGATTGAAGTTTTTGTTTTCATTATATTTCCATTTGTATGCATCACATGATTAAATGATATAATACTTCAAACTAACTACCTAAGAAAGCTATACATTGTACTTAAAACAAACCATTTTCCCTTTACATCATTGATGATGATGAAATTAAAATCATAAAAATATTTATTCTTTTATAACAGTTATTGTTGAAACTCATGATTTCAGATAATAAAAAATGTGATGCCTCACTGCAGAATGTCAAGAAACGAATCAATAAGATACATTTTTTAAAATCTAAATAAGGCATCTTAACATGGAGACAGTTTAACTAATGAAAATTAATTTTTGTAATCCACAGAGAGGCTGGTATTCCTGACAAATATCTGGCAGAAGTTGAAAGGAAGGTCAATCAACCCCAAAAGATTATGGTGTAGTAGGGGAATCTTCATCAAGAATGTTTACTTTGTATTTATTATGATAGTGTTTCCTTCACACCTTCAACTATAAACTTAAAATTGTGTGAAATGATTACATGTTTACATCTAAAATTATAGAGGATGTTTGCTCTCTATTTCAGAAATTAACAGCTCATTAAAAATTAATGCTGCACTTGTAGTAATTAACTTTTATAGAATTAAATCTCACCATACTAAAGTTTGATAAGATGCTTAGCAGGTCATTAAAACTTTTTATATTAATCTTTACAATGAATTTTCACATACTGTTTCAAAGAATTTTAAAATATTTACTGCAAAAGTAAATAAGTGTGGCAGACTATGATTACCCTTGTAATGTGATCTTTATTCCAAAGTGTGTGACACATTAGAGTGGTTATTGGCTGTATGGGAGTGAAACAGGATTAATGTCTGTTGTGCATGTGAGGTGAAATGATAATGTAACTGTATTCCATTGAATGAAGATTAAAAGACTTGAAAGAGGAGAAGGAAATATATTTAGGACAACAAACATTACATATAGGTTAATTTTTTAAATTCCAATGAAAGTTGAATAAATTTAGTAATGAACAGGTCAAGTTTTATTGTTTTATCTGCCTCTGAAAAATAGCCACTTTTTCTTATTTAGAAGATTTTCATTTTCAGGGGTGCACAATTTGTTTGTTTTTTTAAAATAATTTTTAGAACTTTTGTTATACTTTATACAGAACATTTCATTTATAAAGGAATATATTTCAAGTAAGGTGCAAAGTTCTTTTTCAAGCAGAAATGTTTTCTACACCGTGTAACACATAAACATTTATACACACACACAAGTTTTAATATAGCTTGGTTTTAATTTGATCTTAATTTTTTTTAGGAAGTGTTTTAAAATGCAACTGTGATATATATGAATGCATTATATTTTCTTACCTTTACGGTATCAATATCATTGTACATACTATTGTAAAAAAATTTTTAGAAATAAAAATGAAACATAATATTTTTGGAATTGTATAAGCACAATTTTTCTAAGGTACAAATATGTATACTATAAGTATGAAGAGACTGAAATTGTATCAATATAAATAATTTAACTTAAAAAACTGTCCAGACATAAATGTTAAAGATAAAAAACGTATTTAATTTATTAACAATATGTTTTTACAAACAAAGCTTTTGTATAAAATTATGTCTTTAGTTTTCTTTTGAATTAATCTTAGTGTGTGGGTTGAGAAGTAATAATTTGAAACAGCAATCAGGCAATTATAAAAAATATGTTAGAATAAATATTCTTAAAAGAGAAATTGTATTTTTTCAAAATTTCCTTATAAAACAATACATCTTAAATCAAGGAATAAAACTGACTGTTTTTCTATTTTTATTTTTGAGGTTTGTGTTTACCTGGTATTTCTAACTTCAATATTAAATAGCAAAGTTATGAGTAAAAGCATGATGACTTTGAAATAGAAAATATTTTTATCTACTAAACTCTTAATTTTCATGTGTTTTACAGGATACAAAACCTCATTGAATTGTAATTTAAAAAAAAAAAAATCATATACTTGAATTCTTTTTACATTTAAATATCAGTTAGAGCGGAAAAAAACAACAATAAATGAACACTGATGCTACTTTAAAGCAGAAAAAATAGAGAGGACTTTTAATTCATCACTAATTCTTAGAATTTTTTTTTTTTTTTGCAAAATAAAACAAATACTAAAACTAGCTGCATTTTTATTTACATTTTCCTGAAATTGTTTTTATTATTTTAGATAAAAGTTACAGTATATTTTCACTTAAAAGTCTTAGTGAGCACCTGTTCCTCCATGATTCCATGATTTATATTCTTGACAAGCTACTTACCACTGCTGAGGCAAACACGCACATTAAAAAGCCTTCTGAGTTGCTGGTCCTGGTTGATGATTCTCTCCCCTGATGCTGCTAATATATAATAATATATATATATATATATATATATATATNATATATATTTTTTTTTTTTATTATTTTTTTTTTCGGAGGGGGAGGGAAGGTAGGGAGGGATTAGATCCCCGATTTATTCAAATTTGGTCATATAAAAAAAAATAATAAATTCATTTCTATATTTTACAACAGGGCACAATAATAACATTTTTATTCTTTAAAGCAATTAAATTAAAACAATTCAACAATGGTTGTGTAACCAGGACTTATTCAGAAGGCACTACACATTTACCCAGTCAGGTATTATTAATTATGCTTTTTAAAAACCGCAGATCCTCCTCTTTCCCAAACAGAATTCAGCTTTAGAAAACCATTGTTAAGCTCGGGACTTAAAATTATACTTTATGATATAATATTGAATAAGACCCTATAGGCTAGTTTCTGAACACTATCTTCTGTCCCTTGCTAGGAAATCCAAATGAAAAGAATCTTAAAAATGAAGGACAGCATAAAATTTTGGAAACGTAGTTAGAATTTGACAGCGATTTCTAAGTTTGCAACTTTAAAGAGCCGAAAAAGAAATGTTTAAATAAAGTAAATTGAATATACAAAAAGAATTGTAAGTTAATGATGTTACTGTTAACAATTTTTAATCCTACTGCCTTCAATTAATTTGTTTTGTTTTTATTATCATTACACACACACACACACACACACACTCACACACTCATAAACGCGTGCGCCCTCACACACGTGCACGCACGCACACATACACACCCAACTTATTCGTGGCTTAGTGAGGAGGTTGACACCAAGAGCCGAGAATCTACTGACAGACGCCCGCTGTGCAGTTTTGAGCTACCGCGCAACAAATGTTGATAAGTACAAAGTTCAAATGGTACGCAGGTACCCACGCACAACACACCCGCAAGCACACAGATTCACACAATACAAAGCCTGTCATACTTAGTTGAAATAACTCCCCAACATTTGAAAATATATCCTCAAAACTGCGATACAAAATCAAAAGCATCCACTAAATAAAAAATAATTTGACATCAATGATCCGAAATTAACATTGCATTTGATGCTAAACAACCCAGCAGTTATAAGTAAAACTGAAAACATATTGAACTAGACATAATCCTACTGTTTATGGTGGGCAGATATGAACTTCTCATCTAAAAGAATTGAATTGACAAAACAAGAATTGATTTACGCTTTGTTGCCAACTTCTTAATATTTGAATGAAAAACATTTTTTTTTTTGTTGCTTTTAAATCCTTTATATTACTCGTTTTTTAACCACTTCCCCGTATGCTAATAAGCTGAAATTTTGCAGGCAGACTCGGGCCAACGATGCAAATGATTTGTAAATATTTCAGATCGACCGAATGTACTGTAATTAAATTAATGATCTCTAGGTAGCTATACATTTTTGTGCTAGAATATCGTGGTGGGTATTATATTATTGAACAACCTTTTAAATATTTTTCCTATCGCGCGGTGCGGTGGGTATTATGTTGACTATACTTTTAAAAAAGATATTCCCGATATATAAATCTTATTGCTAGTCTGTCACGCGGTGCGCAATTTGTGAAACATGTTTTTATGAATTAACTTTTCCCGTGATCAAATTAAAACAGAACTAAGAAATTTTGATTTTTATGATTGTCGTGCGATGCGCATTATAATGATCAAACTTTTATTTATGTCTCGTAAATAAAGGATTTATTATAGTCAAACACTTTTTAAATGAAACACGCTGAACAATTTGTCTCGTTTTTATATCTTTTTTTAATTTTTTTTTTTATTTAGTCCCATATCCTCTTTTTTATCGAGGTCGTAGAGGATTCTAATGTTTCCATTAGAACATTCTTGGGCATAATAGACCCTGGCGGCGCCCATCCCTCTCCAGGTCAGCGGAGGACTTTCTAAGCGTTAGTCATTTCTCAACATTTTTATAGTGGCTTTTCGTGGGCTCGATCCCACGCCCCTCAGCTTGTGAGGCGAGCGCACTATTGACTTCGCTACCCGCATGTAAACTCATTGTCTTATTAGAGAAGTTTTGAACTGTGTAATTTACATAACAGATTTTGTTGATATTGTCTCGGCCAACTTTTGACAGTCAATCTTTGGAGTCAGCAATAACAGATTTTAATTTTTTTTAAATGCATTTTACATGTAGAAAATGGTTATGTTTACTTTTCACAGGAAATCGGTTGCGCGTGGGGTAAATAATAATAGAGTCTCAGGATTTCTCACTGACAAAAAAAAAATTCCACATGCAACGGAGAAAAAATGTCACATCGTGAAGACGTAGACATGGATATTGCTTTCAAATACTCGTCTTTAATGAAAAACATTAACAGTGGTTGTAGGGGGGAAAAATAAGAATACAAAGAAAAGAAAATGGCTGTAGATCAGTCATGATTGAGGAATGTTTCAGCTACACTGTGTTTTTGGTGAATGTCAAGGTATGAGAATCACTGCGAGTATTTGTTATGAAATAATTGTGAGCGATAGCCAAAACTGTTCAGTAAACATAACACTGAGAGTTTTAATCGCGCATGATTTGAGGAAGAATGAAGTCGGGCTATATATAGTGTTGGAGAGCGAAGACTGGTCGGTCAGTACAGGGTCAGTACAGCAGTGTGTTGAGTGTGTTGAGACAAGCTGGAGACTACGGAGATAGTCATAGGTCGGTGGAGTGTCTCGAACATTATCAAGGTGTGCTCGACTGTAGAGACAGTCATGGGAAGTTATACTTATGATGAAGTAGCATGATGTTTGGATGTACCTGATGAAGTGGCTCTTATTATATTGATGGTGTGGCATAGCCTGATATTGGATGAACCTGATTGATGTAATGACTGTATTATATTGCTGAAGCAGTGGCTGTTATTGTATTGTTGGCACAATAAAGACTTGAGTATATATTGACAAGAGTCGAGACTTTGCCTTATTCCATCCAGAACCCAGAACGCAACAGTGAAGATTTCTGTTTTATTTCTTGCGTTGAATAGGCTACTGATTACGAACGTGGATTCGTACCAGTGGCGTAGCGTGGGTATGTGCCGCCCGGGGCAGAACCAAAATTTGCCGCCCCCTTCCCCGAAATAAACATGTAACGCTGTAAAGTTAGTTTTTGTTAGAAAGAAATAATGACACTATAAATCTTTATGTTCTTGTATCATTTTTGTCAGCCTTGCCATGCTCAACAGATTAGACAATTTTAGCATGATCCTTATTTATCGTAATTAATTTTTCATTAACTTAATTTTAGAAAAGCTGTTTTAAAATCTTGAATTACTTAACTTAAGAGAATTGTAAGCATTGTTTAAATTAATTATATTATTTTAGGCAAGGTAACTTTATGCCTTAATATCTTAATAAACTTTACTTCATCAAATGGTCTTGAATTAATTTTTTTGTTACCCATAAATAGTCTTTGCTTACCAATGCCATCCGAATACTGTAATTTGAAGGCACCACTTCAAAGTCTAGCTGATGGCCTGGTGTACGAAAATTGTATCTGTTTTCTAAATTCTACATACCTCCCAAAATCTAACGTGAATTTCTACAGTAATCTAATCTTATTAATAATAGAAATTTCTTCTCAATTGTTTCTATAAATAAAATGGAAACCTTTTTTGGATCACAATAAATTTCTCTCTACTACTTTGACTTGAAGATT
This sequence comes from Radix auricularia, assembly GCA_002072015.1. Taxonomy (NCBI): domain Eukaryota; kingdom Metazoa; phylum Mollusca; class Gastropoda; family Lymnaeidae; genus Radix; species Radix auricularia. The sequence goes on from MUZC01004461.1 coordinate 623,762, forward strand.
CAATTAAAAGGATGAGGTCTACACATACAATTTTATCAAATGTCAAAGCATCCTTTAAGTATTTCATTAATTTCTCTGTGATCATCTTCTGCTTAGCATTTTTTCTAGCACTATACAATTGTAAATAATATAGCATCGATAATAAAAAGATTTTATTGTGACTAGCAAAGTTCATGCGTCTGTTGGTCTGATGAGATTTTATTTCTGCCTCTGTCAGTTTTTCTATAACTTTCAAAATAATCTCAAAACGGCTTTTTGGCGTATTCACTATTTTCTATCCTGAAGCCTCGCTTGTAAAGTAATTAGATATTCCAAAGGATGTATGGGCATGAATAAGAATGCGTTACAACGTTCTGGATTACTAAAATAGAAAATTCGTTTCAGTTGGAGTATTATGTAAACAAATTAGATATAATGAAGTGTTTGAGCAAGATTTGACTGTGAGATTTTATGTTATTGCGTCTTTCTTAAAAACCTGTATACGTTCCAGCCATGGAGAAGAAATATTAACACATGATGATCCTCTACAGCCCATTATTGTAAGATCGTCATTTATTAACAAATTCATTTTAGATATGTCGTAAGCAGATTCACTTCTACTTCAATAAAATATTTGAAAGATTCCACAATTTTTCCTTTTTTTATTTTCAATCGTTACACATCCCACAACTGGACTTTTTTGGTGATTATGTGAAATATATGAAGAACTATGGAATGCAATGAAAAAATTGGGTATCTTTTTCTTGAAAAAAAAAAGATGATTTTCGCGATATATATCTAAAAATTGCTATGAGCTCAGTTTAAATTTTAGAGACACTTTTTTAAAAACTTTTTTTTTTCACACGGTGCTCTGGGAGTGCTTAGTCGTACTTGGCAAACAAATGCATTGGTTCCGGAATATTGCCTTTATTTACAACAGTATACTGTCACCGAGAAAAAATTTGCTAGGATTTAATGTCAAAATTTCTAAAAATGTCCTGCCAGTTTGATTTGTTTTCTTTTACAACTTACTGCTGTTCTTTGTCAATTATTTTTTATCCGATTTCCGATCCTTTCCACATTAAAAAAAAAAAAACACTTTGGAAAATTTGAGCACTTGTTCATGGGTGGCTACGTTTGGATATATGCGTGCAAAAATTTAATTTCATTAAACAATTTTAAAAATCATTTTGTTAATGCTCCAAAACATAATACATTAAAATAAAAATGATAATGCTTTGGTATAATAAACCATGTAAGTACGCCACCGATTTTTTCAGTAGTTTAATTAGGTTAAGTCAACTTTGAAACAATTATATCTACCAGAACCATATTGTCAAATTCGTACACTAATTCAGCCCCTATGTCTTTCGTTTAAGTAGGATTAGTATCAGAAGACTTTAGATTCAGAAGGGAGTTTGAAGTTCTGGCATTAGAAATGTTCACGTATATAATATAATTTATTTATTTCTTTGAGTCTTATATCTTTGCTTTTATTTTATTTTATTCTAACGCTTTTCATTTTTGAAGCTACTTAACGAGGAATTAGCCCCCCGCCCCCTCCCCTTTACACACAATGTGATGCTCGGAGCTTTCGCTTTGCTCACGTTTCATGCATAGTAAGTTCTGCTTTTACAACAGGAGCGGCTGTCAAATTTTAAGAATCATTTAAGCTACGACTACTTCAGTGTTACATTATCATACTACTTAAGTACTTTTCAATACAGTAGAATTAGTATCAGAAAAATTTATATCCAATAAGGAGTTTGAAGTTTTGACGGTTGAAACGTTCACATGCCTTAGAATAGTTCCTCTATTTCTGTTATTTTCTTATACGGTTTTTCTTTTTTTCGATAAAATGCTAGACTTTCTTATACAATTTTTCTTAGAAAATAATTAACGACCATGAATTTGCCGCCCCTGGCATAATGCCTCCCGCGGCATTGCCCCCCTCGCTACGCCAATGATTCGTACCTTATCTTATCTGCTATAGAGGCTCCTTCTGTACATGCCGGATATTGGGATTTCCGCCACAATCCGGATTTGACAAATACTTATGGCAGATCCGTATAGGATCCGGATATCAAATGTAGTAAAGAATTATTTGAAATCAAATCAAATTAATATTAATAAGTTTAGAACAAATATATAAAAAGTATTTTAAAAAACCAATAACATTAAATTATTGATATATAACATAATAAACAAATTAACAAGCGTTGATCATGAAATCATTGAAATCCATACAAAATATAGTAAAACAATAAATTTCAATACGAGAAAAAATAATAAGTTTAAAAGTTACAAGTATAATTATTACTTTTCCACATAAGATAACAAAATCAGTTGACAAAAATCATATTAAACTTAAATCGTTTTAATAAAAGAACGGTTTTTATGATAGCTCTAGATCAGGGGTCTCCAAACTACGGCCGCGGGCCAGATTCGGCCCGCGAGGCCCTCTCTTCCCGCCCTTGGAGACTTTTAAAACCTTCAAAAAAAAATTTTTTTTTTACCTGTAGTTTACCAGAAAAACTGTGTGTAGTCGGCCTTCAAAATGCTGTTTGACAGTTAATGCGGCCCTCCAGCTAAAAAGTTTTGAGACCCTTGCTCTAGATCATGACGCATTGTACACCACACTAAAACCTCAGTATAACACTGTTCGCTTGGTACACACTACACAGTTCGCTGAGCATTCGGAAATGTTCGATCATTCAATTGATTGTAAAAGGTTCCTACAGACTGTCATTGTAGATACCAGATATTTTCCATATGTTGGATGATAAATATTTTAATACAGTAAGTTGTAATTTAATACTAAATAGAAAGTATTAAAGTACACCCACTGAGCTCTTACACTTAAATGTGAAGGTATTCGGATCAGGAATTCGGATACGGCAAATATTAGGGCCACACTATTAGGATCCTGAATTAAAAAAAAATCAGTGTCCGGCCGATCCATAGTATTGATATAGGAGAAGCTTTAACGATGATAAACTTCATGCTTGGACTTGGAAATGAAAGAACTGATTTGAGTATCTCCGAAAAAAGTTTATTTTTGTACTCTGAGCGTCTATTTATTTTATTATTTTAAAATTTTAGTTTAGTTATCATACGAAGTTGTAAGCCGTGTGGCAACTTATTTCATTGTTGTATATTATCTACCAGACAACATTCACATGTGGGGAAAACAAGCACACATCTCACAAAGGTCCACATCACGACAGCAACACACGGATAAGAGTTCACTGATTTCAGCCAATCATGATATAAATTATAATATTACGAGCCGACCCGCGTCGTAGCATAAGTCGCTAATGATTTAGTGACGGGTGACATTTTATGAAGGTAATTGTTGAGGAGAGTGTGTAACTACTTTTCTGTCCCTGAGCACAACGGAGAGCACGAAGTTATTATGCCAATGTTGAGAAATAAAGCTTCCAGTCGTGTTGCGAAGTCATGTTCGAAAAGAAAGTGGGAAATAAACGGGGAAAACCACAAACATTTTTAAAAAATTAAAAAAGTAATGTCTTAGCTGGGGCTTAAACCTACGACCTTCCGCGTATTAGGCGAATGTAATAACCACTACACTACGAAATACATGCTATTCTGTTGTTCTAAAAGAACAAAGTAATTGACCTCAATTGAGCGCATTGCTGGTCTCGATGACCCCCACACTCTGCACTACATTTTCTTGTCAGCTGATTGGTCGGTGGGGTTAGAAAGCTTGCTTGGTGTCCGGCATGGTTGAACCATGAGGAGAATTATTTATACTGTCGGGAATTTGGGCTCTAGAGAATGTTTGGTCCTTTGAGGTGCCGCGGTTCTAACGGGCGAGTCCAGAGGGCCAGAGGTGCGGAATGTGACGTTTGGGTGTTGCCTCGTTTGAATTGGGAAGCAGGTAGAATGGAAACTAGATTAAAGGAGCCGACAAATTAGACTGGTCGAAGCAGCGACGAGAAGATGGGTGGGATTAATGACCATGGCGGGTTACGTCAAACCAACCCGCCCCGTCTTGTCTATTGGGGGAGGTGCGAGATGAATGACAGTTGACTTTCGGACAGTGGGGGTTGGGGGCGGAGTCTGACAGGTATTAAAGGGAACGCACGGACTCACACAGGGAGACAGACAGAGAGACGGAGATAGGAATGGGACTGAGTTAGGAACACACTGAATTAGGGACGAGAGTTAGAATAAATATAGTTAAAGAAGTTAAGGAATTAAACATAATTTAATTGTGCATTCTGTCTTTGAGCTTTAGTGTGAAGATTCGAGTAAAAAAGTGAGAGTAGATAGAGATAGAAAACCCAAGAACAACCAAGGTTCTCTACAATATAGATATTACATCTCATTTCCAATTTTCTAAAGACATGACATGCAAAAAGAGGAAGATAACTTATGGGTATTAAACACTGATTAAAGAAAGTTTTGCCATTTTATAACACGGTAAGTAAAGTATCGACTTTGCAAATTTTTTTGTGAAGGCGTGTAGACTACCAGTACCATTTTGATTCATTATCATTTACTTTATGACTCCTCTTCTGGAGTTTTAGAATGGTTTTCATTAAAGACGCGAAGAAACGTATATATACCGACAAATTGCCTGCATACATGTAGCCACCTACGAAAAAGACCTCCAGGCATCTCTATTATAGTCCAGTTTCTCCAGGATCTTCCATTTATGGCCCATATTCTTGGTGTCTGCCTCCAATTCTCGGCGCCAAGCGTTTCTTGGACGGCCTTTTTTCCGTTTACCCTGTGGGCTCCATTTCAGGGCTTGCCTTGTTGTATTAGAAGCAGGTTTTCTTAGTGTATAACCGATCCAACTCCTATGCTTTTGAAGAATCTCTTCCTCAATGGGCTTCTGTTTTGTCTGCTGCCACAGTTCCTGGTTGTTGATTTTGTCGGACCAGATAATTCTGAGAATCGTTCTTAGATAATGTTTGATAAAGGACTATATTCTGGTCAGATTTACCGCCGTTGCTCTCCATATCTCGGCTCCATATAGCAGAACAGATTTCACCATAGCGTTGAAAATCATTACGTTTAACTTGTTGCCTAAGTTGTTGGAGACCCACATATTCTTGAGTTGCTGGAAGGCTGCTCTTGCTTTTCCGATCCTTATTTTGACGTCGGCATCTGTACCACCTTGTTTATCTAACATGCTGCCAAGGTAAACAAAACTGTCCAAATTCTCAAGGTCTTCTCCTTCAATCATGATGGGTGATGTACTGTTGGCATTAACCTTGAGGATTTTAATCTTCCTTTGTGTATGTTGAGACCTATGCTAGCCTTGATTTTCAGTGCACGTAAGCGCCATCAAGCATATGCTCTTCCAAGAAGTGGCTTCCACAATGTTTGTTTTCTCCTGCATCTTTTGTTGGGTATGCGCAAGAAGGGCAAGGTCATCAACAAAGTCAAAACCATAAAGTTGATCCCACAAGGTCCATTAGATGCTTTTTTTTCTGCTGTTTAGATGTTTTCATAATCCAGTCAATGGCTAACAGAAAAAGGAATGTTAGCAGCACGCAACCTTGTCTCACACCAGTAGTCACCTGGAAAGCATATGTCACCTGCTAACTATGGACAACTCGGCAGTTTATCCCTTCATACATGTTTATAATTATATCCGTAATCTTCTGGGGCACTTCATAATGCACAAGTAATTTTCACAGAGTCTGCCTGTCCACAGTGTCGAAAGCTTTTTCATAGTCAATAAAGTTGATATAGAGCGGCGAGTTCCATTCTATTAACTGCTCTGGAATGATGTGCAGTGTCGCTATTTGGTCAGTGTATAATCTGAGGGTGTGAAAACCAGCTTGTTGGTCCCGCAGCAGAGGGTCTATATCGTTTTTCATTCTGTAAAGTATTAACCGTTTGAAAACTTTCCTGGAATGGACAGCAGGGTGATCCCCCTGTAGTTCGAGCAGTAACTTTAACCCTCCCTTCTTTGGGATCTTGATAAGGTATCCATCTTTCCAATCGGAAGGAACTTGCTCCTCTTCCCATATCTTCCTAAACAAAGGGTGTAGCATTTCCTCACTCGTTTCCAAGTCCGTCTTCAGTACCTCTGCTGGAATTCGATCAGGACCTGCACCCTTTCCGTTTCTGAGCTGTTTAATAGCCTTGTTAATCTTTTCTTTGATTGGACTATTATTATTACTGTTACAGTAAATTAGCAGATCATTATCAGCTGTTGAGATTTCTGGTGGACTCTTTGGTGCTGACTTTTCAAAGTGCTCCTTTCATCTCCCTCTTAGCTGCACATCAATTGCTTTGTTGTTTCCCATGTTATCCTTCACTGGTCTCCCTAACTTGCTAAATTTCCCAGACAGCATTTTAATAGTATCAAACAATTCCCAAGTTTATCAACAAATTTTTTCTTGTCACTCTTGATGCTTCTCTTAACTTCCTTATTTGCATCTGCATACTCTGTCAAAGTTAAAGAAGCAGAAGATGCAGCTTACCAGGGGAACATGAGAGAACTGTTTGATACAATTAAGATGTATCTGGGAAATTTAGCAAGATTGAGAGACCAGTGAAGGATACAATGGTTCTTCATCTTGAGTTCGTTTGTCATGGTCTGAATTAAGCGTAGTGCTTGGTCCATCGGGTTTCGTCCCTTACGAAACCCACCCTGTGCCTTCGGAATGCTTTTGGTCTTTTCGAGGTACCAATAAAGCCGTACGTTCAATAACCGTTCTGCCACCTTCCCCACACACGACGTGAGGGAAATGGGCCGGTAGCTAGACGGGGGTTCGCCTAACTTTCCTTCCTTATGTATTGGGGTTATTATGGCCTTTTTCCACAGCTTCGGCAGTGCGCATGTAGTCCAGGTTCGGTTGATAAAACTCAGTAGTTTTATTCGGCCTGTCTTGCCCGGATGCTTGAGCATTTCATTGTGAACCTTATCTGGCCCTGGTGCTTTACCACCTTCGCATTGTCAAGTGCAGTTTGCAACTCTGTCATCGTGAAAGGTGCCGAGAAAACCTCGAATTGAGGGCCCGTGCTTTGTCTCCGGAAGCCCTCCTTTCGCATTCGGTCGATCGTTTGGCTAAAGTCAGATCTGGCGCCCTTTTTATTCACCTGGGCAAAGTGTTTATTCAGCGCCCGTGCGCGCTTCGTTTCACTTGCTCTTTGGCCTATGACGTCGTCAATTTGTTGGTTTTTTTTTTACTTTACCCGCACCAGATAGTGCATCGATTGGCCGCCAAACTTTTCTACCGTCTGCGAGATCGGGTTTTTCGCACGTATTTACCCACTTGGCTTTCTTCGCCTTTTCGACAGCAGCACGGACTTCCGCTGTCAGTCTGTTGTACGCCCTACGAGCTTCGGGCGTCTTAAGCTTGGCAACTTTTTCCCGTGCTTTCGCTCTTTGTCTCACCAATTCTTTTAGGCTCCTGTCCCAGTAGGGCCTGAATTTCTGTTTCCCGTTCGTCCTCGGGACCGTGCGCCTCGCAATCCCAAGGATTGTGCCAGTAAAATTCTCGTAGGTGTCGTCCACGTTGCCTCCTGCAACATCCAGCAGAGCAAGCTTGGTCTCGCTCTCGGCCTCGTATCTTCGCCAATTGGCCTTGCGGAATTGCCAATGCCTTCTGTCAAATCGAGGTTTGTCCGCATCAAGCACAAACTCAATCAGAATTGGGAGATGGTCGCTTCCAACCTCCTTCAATACTTCTAGTCTATGCCTGGACTCTAGGTCCGTTGAGATAAGCGTTAGATCTGGGCGGGACTCCGTGCTGTGTCCCGTGTGCAGCAGCGTCGATTCGCTATGCTCATTCTGTAATCTGATCAAGTTCGTACCAATACAGACATCCTCGATGTATAGATCTAACGCATTCCGCTCGGCGTAACCCCAGTCGGGGGACTGTGCTTTAAAGTCCCCTGCTATTATCGTTCGACTTAACGTGACGTCTTCCCCGATTGGAAGCGCCAGTGGGTTCCTGAGCGTATTATATACGCTTGTGATCGTAAGCCAACGTCGCCTTTGAACACCCTCACAGTTAGGGTGTCAGTGTTGCTGTAGCACTTGGCTTCGAGCAATTCCACAGTGACATCGTTCTGGACCGCTGTGGTAAGGCCCCGGCATCACCTTTCGCACCTGCAATGGTATAGCGAATAACCAGCTATGTGAAACGGCTTACCCTTTAGAAGCGTTTCTTGGAATAATGCTACATCCACATTCCTTTCGTGTAGTAGTTTGGTTATCTCGTGCGCCTTTTGCCTTATTCCACAGACATTCAATTGTAGCACAACTAGGGCTTGATCCAGATGGCCCTTCGCACCCATACCATGACGGTCAGTCGCTGGTTGACCGGTTGGACGTGACTTGTCGTCCGCCATCACGCCTAGAGGAGTGGTAACCAACCCAGCCAGCGTACCACCGTCCGCACCTCCCACGAGAATGTTCGAATTAATTCTATTATTTTAGGAAGGGTAACTTCTAGCCTCAATATCTTAAAAACTTGAATAAATTAACTGGTCTTGAATTCATTAATTCTCCTTTTTCCCCGTGGTGTTAAAAATTACTTGTTTGACAATGACAATGACACTTAATGGCGGTTTTCACTACCAAAATTGCGTCAAATTTTGATCAAATCATAGTCTTGCCACAACTTTTAAATTTTTGTATTATTGCGCTGTTCACATGAACACGCACTAAAAACACGAGTTCAAAGTTTAGAGATGGGAGCAATGTTTATATTTACAATGACGTCATCAATTACTTTTCTAATATCAAACAAAAACTTCAATTTTTATCAAGAATAACATCAATTTACAGTAAAAATCAGATTGCGTACGATTATCAGATGAAGGAATAGTTGATCGATGAGAAACGAAGATCTGTAAACCTAAATTTACTGTAGTTTGAATACCATGATACTTAGACTATTACTTGAAAGACTTTATAAGAGGGTTCAGCGAACAGGGGTAAACAGGGGTAAACTACCCCATTCCGGGTAAAAAGGGAATTCTTGGGGGGGGGCGGGTAATTCAGACTCATTGGGAAAATATATAACCCCCTAGATATATTAACGTTCCGTCATGTGTATGAGTACGCTTTGAATAATTGGAATTCTTTTTCTTCTTCGTTCTCAATATTGAATATTGAGTTTTGCGCGCCAATTGGCCCGTGGTCTCCCACTTCAGCCTGCTGTATTTTCTGGATTTGCTTCCATAGACCATCTGAAAGACAGCAGTTGTTTTTTATTGGCAAGTGATGCAGCTTTCACATGCCATGGCTAGGGGTTCCACGCATTATCCCGCCGCTTTTCACCCATTTGGGAACAAGTCCTTGGCTTGCCATGGATTCGAACTCGTGACGCTAGTCGAGCGCGCTAGCCACTCGACCACCGCGGCCCCAATAACTGGAATAAAAGCCCACTATTCAACTGGTTCCTTCAAGAAAACTGATTCTAAAACTCATTATATATGAACATTTCTTATCTACGTACTATACAAAGACACCAAACTCCTCTCCCCTTTTATTTGTATTGACACGAATGGCAATAATCTTAATCCACATGACTTAATAATAAGAATGAGGGGTCGTGTAATAAGCAATATTTAAAAACAAACTTTTAAAATGCATAATGTAAACATGTATGTCAAACAAAAGTATGCCAATTTTTAAAAGATTCTTTCAATGCATTAATATTCCACATCGAGTTTCGATTAGGAATGTAAATATAACTTTATATATATAATGATCAGTCGATGGTCTGAGACTTGAATAGAAAGAAAAAAGAAACAAAACAATTTTACTAACTATACTTTAATTCATCTTTAATTAAAAAAATAAAATAAAATAAAAAAAAATCAAACTAAAAACAAATCTAATAATGCAATGCAAGTTCTTTGAATAAGAGATTTTTCTTTTAAAACTAAAATTCAAATATTTTACAGAGATCTGAAACTATTAAAAGCAAATCTTTGATTAACAAACCGCTAACTCGGAACTGTAACAAAGCTATGATAAATTGCTTAATAACTTAGTAAAAATTTTAAAAAACATTTAAATGTGTGGTTTGCTAAAATTTAGAACATATTTTATATTTCAATTTTTAATTAAATGGTAATGGTCACATTTTTAATTAAAATGTTTAAAAATAAATTATTATCTTCCTGAATTTTATCTATGATATTTTGTTATAAAAAGTATTTAATGAAAAATTTAAAAAGCCTTCAAGTATTATTAAATATGTTAACATACTTACAAAAGGCTCCTTTACTAGATGATTGAGTATCACGCCACCATTGGCAACTATATTTTCCAAATTATTTTATTAGTGGTCTTAGACTTCATATCAGTAAATATTTTGAAATTTAAATAATGGGCTAAGAAAAAAATATTATCAGCTCATTTTACTGACGTTCTTTCTCAGTTCTTAAAATTTCTTAACAGATGTTCTTAATTAGCCAAGCAGCGAGACAAACGATGAAAAGTCCAACAGTTTCTTGTATTTCTCTGGTGATAATGTTATGTCCTTGGTTTCTAGGCCCTGATTTTGTTGCTTTCAATCCTGACGAGAAAAAAATGATTGACATTTAAACGATTGGACATCATTTAACTTGCCAGTCTGAATAAATTAATTTTAAGGTTTTACATTTTTTCTTTTAAAATTCAAAATGTAAACTAACTTAAAAAATGTATTACGTGTGCATTTCAATTACATTCTTAACACTCAAAATCAAAATAAAAGTAATATTTAAGTTGATCTAGTAAAGAATGAAACGTAATGTTAACTTTAATTAGGAAAACAGTCGAACTGTGTGTATAAAATATTATAAACCAGTCTATTCTCCTTTCAGTAAAAAAAAAAAAATAAAAATAAAAACATCACATTTCAATATGATTATAATACAAAATCCAAATAAACTAATAAAATTTAACTTAATTTAATTTAAGCTTGGTTTTTTTGTTATCGTTTATTGTTGTTTTGTACAAAATTAGGATAAAAATTGTATGCACATATTTAAAAAGAAATTATTTTGTGTAACAATAAGTGGAAAGAAGACAGTGTAGTTTTATTTGTTGTAAATTTTTATCAGAAACAAATATTTCTGTCACTCTTTGAAACAAAATAATTACAATTTGGTACATTTCAGCCTACTTTAAATTAAACATATATATATATAGTTTTATCTTCGGTATAACTATTGGATGTTAATGTAAAATGAGCAAATTGATTATTGTAGACCTATATTTAAACGTCTCTATTCGCTATTAGCTTGCTGTGGGGTCAGATTCAAAGTATTTATTAAGTGTTTGCATTAAATCATCAAGTTAAAGACGGATCAGACAATCATGTGGTAGTATTACTAGCAGTAAAATATACCATAATAGCAGATGTCACAAAACAATCAAATGTTACTATGAGTCAGTTTCTTAAAAGTGTGTTACATTTAATTCAGCACCACTTATTGTAGGCAGCATATATAGACCACCTAATACCAATCTAAAATATATATGAAAGATGCATGCAATAATTTAACGCTCATAAAGAAAAAAAACATAAAAATTACATTATGTAATTTGGATTATGGGATTTTTCAATCGTCCTAAATGAAATTGAAATAGAAATGCAATATAATTAAATGAACACAATTAAAAAAGTACTTTTTTAAAATTAAATATTAACGTTATCAACACCATAAACCGAGGCCCGAAAGCCATAAAAGCTACTAGGAAATGGCATGCTTGATTTTTTTAAAAAATATATTTTAACTAGGGATAGAGGATGAAATATTCAATGAACCGTTATATTTTCAGGGTAACAAATATAAATATTAAAATATCCAAGAAACCCACAACTAAAAATTTAAGGCTACCAATATAATATAATACAAAATTTTCAGAGGTTGCGTAACAATTTAACGATTAATGCTAAAACATAGTCGAAATCTCAAGTGTATATTTAAACAATGGATTTTCTAAAGACATAAACAGAATCTTTTAATCCTTTATTAAACAGAAATAGCTGAACTAAGGAACACAGACAATAAAGCCTTTAATTATAATATTATAATGACACCAAAGCTAAAATCCTAAATACATAATTTCTATAAGGAAGTTATAATGAACTTAACCAATAGAAGAATTAAGGGAAGAAACTGTACACAAAAGAGATGTAACTAAACGTATTAAAAAATAAACAAAGCTTAGCTACTGGTCCAAGTCCAAGTTAAAAAAGGTTTACCAAAAGAACTAACCAATAAATTGTCCCCAATCATTGGGATCCCTTTTCAAGCCTCTTTAAACAACGGTTAAAGTGCCCCGTAATTGAAAACAAGATAATTTAACGGAGAGAAATCAGACCCTGGTAATTATAGACGTGTTTTACATTACAAGTATTACCTGTTCATTACTAGACTGGTAAAATAGATAATCACCTAGACAAATATAATGTCCACGTCCACATCAAAAAGACTTTAAAAACAGATCATATGAAACTCAATTAATTGGTATATAAATGGATTATATGTTAAAAACCTAGATCCTCTACAGCACGACTTGATTAATTCATAGCAACGTGACCCAAACGACTGGCAACTCCTGTCCGATCTGGTTTTGGCCACCAGATGCAAGTAGCCTATCTGTGAACAGTGGCGGACCACTGAGTGATTATTGGATGCCTCCGACATGTTTATTCATACCCCTACTTTCTACAGCACAGAATAGCCGTACAGGACCACGTCACTCCATCCTTACAACAACCAGAGACAAAACCACCTTTACCTTACTAAATTTGATATATTCTCATTTTTGAAATGCACTGTCGAAATTTATCAGAGTTAATAAAAAAAAACAAAGCATCGAGAAAAAATGTGCAATATTCCAAAGAAAAGGCTTACCGCTTGGATTGACTGTGTTGACATTTGAACCTGTAGAGGTGGCATCTGGCAAGCCTGCAAAGATGTAAATGAAGTGTGATATAATAGGCCCTTAATTGAGATAGGAACTGCGTAGATCAAAGATTCATCTAATATTCTTTTGTTTTTATTATTATGGTTTGTTTTTGTAAATAAAACTGTTAAACATTATGTTTGTAGTTTTCAACGCACGCTTCTAACCATTTTCTGTCTCAATGAGATCGTTCGGCACAGTAGAACCTTCTTGGAGCCGGTGATGAGGCAAACTCAACGTATAATAGTATAATAACACTAGAGATACATTCGTTAAAAACAATCAAATTCAGAATGAAATATATTCTTAACAATAATTAATTTTAATTTCTTAAATTGTTAAAAATCTTGTATTTCATAATGTTTGGAACGTTAAGTTCAGTCATGGCTCTTATCTTATCTGTTGCAGACGCTCATTCGATACAGAAGATTATTGCATCTTACGCTTATCTATGGTTTGTGTTTAGTCCTGCATTCTTATTTGGATTTTCAACGTTGATAAAGTGTTGGTTTTCCTTGTTTCTTCAGGCTACCCATCCATGCCCGAATTTCGGACGGGAAGAAAGAAAAGATGTATATGTTTGATCTTATATATGGAATGATAAAGGTGTTTTTATTCTTATGTCTATCTGAGGGTTGTATTAAGTTGTATTTTTGTTGCTTTTCTAAATTAGAATTAATTGCTTTATGTGTGATAACTACTTTACTCTTGGTTCTTCTATCCTCTAGTGTTTCAAGGTTTAATGATTTAACTAATGGTGTTATTCTTGTTAGTTTTGAATATTTTCCATTAGTGAATCTGGCAGCTCTTTCTTGAATTTGTTCTAGTTTATAAATATTCAACTATACTAATAAAATATTGGGAGAAAAATACATCCATTTTTGCGAAGATTTAGCTAGTGATTATAGTCAATATTTTGAAATGGAAGGTCAATATAGATTAGCTTATTACAGCACTTCTGATAAAATGCTCAGCTTTATAAGCAGAAAGTGTTGACGGAACGGGTTCAAAACAGCGACCATCAAAATAGCGACCGTCAAAACAGCGACTTCAAAACAGCGACTGTGTCAAAACAGCGACCGTCATAATAGCGACTTCAAAACAGCGACTGTATCAAAACAGCGACTGTATCAAAACAGCGACTGCATCAAAACAGCGACTTCACCGCAAAGCTATTCTGGTCCAACCGTTAATCTAACACAGTGGTTCTAAACTTTTTTGACACATAGACTCCTTTTCATTGTCTAAACTGTGGTTTGAACATGACTGATATATGCAGTTAGTTTTCTCTCGTTAGATAGCAGTCAGTGAAATGATGACGTGTGTATGTGTCTTGGTACTTAACATTTAGTAAATAATCAACAGCCTGTTGTTTGCGAGCATGCATATATACCCGATATCCTTGTCAACGACCAGCTAAGCACACCCAATCCGATGTAAACGGACAATAAAAACGTCACGTGGTCAGGTAAAGGTACGTAGATTCACTCTACCTCCAGTCATTTTATTTACATTTCCTATAAATCTCGCCAGCAAATGTTGACCTGTGGTCGTCGCTTAGTCTAGCCATCGTAACATGTCCTGATGTAACATGGGCCAGCCAACGATCAGTGCCTGGTCTCGGTAGACTTCAATCGATCTCTCCACCCTGATCAAAGTGGCGATGTAATAGGACATTAAAAAATGCCAAGTGGTCAGATAGTCCTTTGTAAAGGTACCTAAATTCTTTCTGCCTCTCATTCCATTATTTACATTTCCCATACACTCGCAACAACCTTATAACATAAAGGTCAATGTTCCCTTCACTCCGAAGCCAAACATTATTAGAAAGGACCACATTTATCATTGTTTTTTTTTTAAATATTTTTATTCATTGGTTTTACGCTTTTCATCGTAAAATCAAAATAAATTGATGAAATAAAAGAAAACAATATGTTATTAAGGTGTTGACATGAATGGCGAACCTCGCAGCCATTGAAACCACCACAAACCTGTACCCCTATCATTCATTTCTCTTTCTTGTGTAGACCTACCTAGCAAAAAAACTGAATTGTATTAATATGTACAAAGTTGTCAGTATATAAAGTTAATTAACATATATAAACACCCAGTGGTGTGGTTCTGTATGTTTGTAACGTAACGCTGAGGAGCGATGTACGACAGTCTACAGCAGTTAGTTTAGTTGAAACGCTGAGGAGCGATGTACGACAGTCTACAGCAGTTAGTTTAGTTGAAAAATCGTGTTTTGATGAGCGCTGTAAAAATATTTAATATGATGACGTCATTGTTTGATGTGCATCGGTACGCAAAATACAACCCCTATTATTATTAAACACTTTGCGTACATTTCAGAAAGTTTAATATTTCGTATTTATCAAAAAAGGACAAGTTAGTTGGTCCTTTGAAAAAAAGATTGGCGCCGTAGGCCGTAGGCGCCCAAAAAAAGGGGGCGCCGCAGGCGCCACGGCGCCCCGGCACAATCTAGTACATTAAATAGTTACTAACACCGAATAGCGGACATATCGTTCAAGCCGCTGGGCCCGTATGACCTGACACTGTGTATGCACTCTTAAAAACACCAACATTTATTTATACACACCTCCAGTTGATTGTATTTAATTTTATATTGTCCCTTCTCTACAACAAACCTGCACTATCACAAGAAAAAGAAAAAAAGTCGCTATTTTGATACAGTCACTGTTTTGATACAGTCGCTGTTTTGATGCAGTCGCTATTTTGACAGTCGCTGTTTTGACCGTCGCTGTTTTGACACAGTCACTGTTTTGAAGTCGCTGTTTTGATGGTCACTGTTTTGACAGTCGCTGTTTTGCCCGGATGCGAGTGTTGACATGATTTTTAGCATATCTAATGTTGAACTATTTCTATCTAAGCTAGTAGTGATGTGAGTCAGGTATGACATCCATATAATGCCTATTATATAAAGCACATGATGATTATATCTCAAATTTATGAACATAAATACTGTAATCATTTTTTAAAAACTATTATGATCCTGATAATCTTCCTTCCTGGTTGACTTTAGGGATACATATCAATATCTTTTCGGTTAAGAAATTTATTTATTGAGTTTAGGGATCCATATCAATATCTTTTCGGTTAAGAAATTTATTTATTGAGTTTAGGGATCCATATCAATATCTTTTCGGTTGAGAAATTTATTTATTGACTATATTTCAAGTTGAAATAAATACTTTCAGATTTGAAGATTAGCACTTGCTTGGACACCGGTGTAACAGGCTAGATTAAACCCCTGACCAGAATATACCCGTTATAATCTGGCCTAGGCTTTAAGTGTCTCACAAACTATGTAGTTTTAGTCACGAGCACACACTGATGAGAATTTTCTTAATACCGCTTAGCGGGTAGATTTTTTTCACCAGGGATCAGCCAACATTTTTTGCCCGTTATCCTAAAATATGACATTTTACTTTAACGTTAGTTCGATCAATTCCATTTCACATCGAACGGCGCAGTGTTAAGCAGTTGAGGAATCACCGTAATGACCTGCTCATAAATCTGCACTGCATTATTATCCAGGAGGCGCTGCGTTTTAAAGTCTAAATCTGATTATTAGGATAACAATCTGAAGGATGTGAATAGCATTACCCTTTTCATTCGCGCGAATGCTCTTCACCACGGCCAATTCATACAAGTCTGCTGGGGTCGTAATTTGTTTCGCAATAACGAGTGGTTAAGAGTGTAAATGAATATTCGATATTTTGTTTACTACTTTACATAATATATTGCCAAAAAGCAAATATTTGACGGCCTCAGGTTGCTATAATTTAAAAAGGTTCCCATGGCCGCACATTTTCGTGCCCACGGCCGCATCCCTGAACTAGAGAATTAATTAATACAGAAACCATAACGCAACAGAAGGCAGATCCCATAATACAGACAAACCATGAGCAAGAAACAAATGGACTATTTAATTACAAGTTACAGTCTTATATTAGCTGCTAGCAGTTATTTTATTTAAGGCATAAGGGGACGCTGGCTGGATAGGGCCGCAGTTTGAATAGCAGCACGTCCCGTCTTAATCCGTCCCTGAATCTGGGGTTTAGCCACAGCCTAAAACGCATTTGTTGAGTTTTAGAAGTCTAAAGAGTGTCAAAAATGAATCTGAAAACAAATATGCGAAATTATTTATCGTCAAAACAACTTTTGGGAATATCTATATTTTAGGGGGAATTAATCTGGTGCAATCATATACTTGATAGTTTTAATATAGTTGATCCAGCGTCTAAATGTCTAACAGCCCTGCCCTGGCCATTCTAGATATGATGAATCTTCCCATGCTAAATTAACCTTGTCAAAGTATTCAATAACTTCATTGAATACATGACATCAAATTTCAAGAGGAGTACAAAACAATACTTCCTCTTCATTTGTTAAAAAAAATTAGAACCATATAATATTAACATGTAATTTATAATTTAACAATTAAATCTGTTTAATAATTAGAGGCATATGCACGTTAGCTTTGTATTTAACACACTAATTTAAATGCCACAGGGTGGATACTTCATACAGTCAAGTCATCAAGATTAAGATTATAGTAGACAATAAAGACATTTAACGATAGATGAACGACAATTAAATTAAAATGAAACATGCTCATTTTTAAATAGTTTCAATAGGACTTTCGGCCTTATGAGGAGGAGTAGCGAAACTTTGTGACGTCATTTTTATGGGGGGATACATTTTTTGTGACGAAAAAAAGGAGCGAGGGAATCTGCCAATTTAGGGTTGCGTTATTTATTGACGACCATATACAAGTGGGTCACATTCCTAACAAACGTGTTCCAAGCAAAATGTTTCTCGTCCAAACAGGACGTATTCCAATTTGGACTTATAACAAGGTAGACGTATACCATGGTACCACTATATGTCTTCAAGCTCTAGTTTTTCTGAACAAAGAAGAGTATGTCATAATTCGATTAACAATTTATCAGAAAGAGGGCAAGAAAAGTATAAAATAAATAATTTGGAAATAAAATTGCTCACAACCAGTTTTTTTAAAATTGTGACTTTCTCTTAACTTGTCTTCTTAGCTTATTTGTGATAAGAAATTTGACCTACCTACACTGACTTTGAGCCAACCGGATGTGGTACACTCGTACACTTTATCCGTGTGATATGTAAGATTGCAGCCATATTGACCACTGTCTTCCACCATTGTGTCAAACACAGTCAACGTCAGATTCATCGTTGCTGTGTTGCTGGTGGTATTTACACTGTAAGACCATACCTTCCAGTCCCTTCTTGCAGGAAGAAACTGTAAAATATACACATATTTTGACATCAATACATCTAAAGGCAAACTCTTACTGATTCACTCATAACTTAGTGTACAAAATCCCGCATAGGTAGAAGCTTTATAATTTGGGTAATTGTTGCGTACACTTTTGCAATGGTAAAAAGTGTGGGAAAATATTTATATTACTTCTCATTGGGCTCAATTGTAGTTTTTAACTTAAAGGAGCTATATAAAAAATTCAACTTTGGAGACTGTGTAAATGTTTGTATCTTTACCAAACTAGGTATATGAGAACTTGATTGCCCATATTAATATTACATTACTATAAGGAATTAAACTAATTTTATCCATTCTTTAGGAGCCACGAGACGCTTACCTCTTTTTCGAACACGTTTATGGCTCTTTCCCCATTTGATTTCACACGACTCTTTTACAAATATTGACAAACAAATCTGTCCGTCATGTTCCAGATTGAAACCATCTTTTGTTACATGTTACACAGACTTGGATCGATTGGCCTTATTATAATTTCTTAAGCCGTTTAAATTGTATTTTATTCATCCAATGGTCATTAAACTTTGGCAAGTTATTGAGTACACCAACCTTTGAAGGTGTCTAACATAAAAGAGATTTGAAAATACCATTTATTAGGGTCAGAAAAATTAAGAGTACGCCTACACAGAGCCTTCTACACACCATTTCGGTCATCTGGGCATAGAAATAGTGTCCCCCTATCCCGCAGGATTTAAAAATAAATATACATATATAGATAAACATTGGCCTGGGGCCCCTGTGCTCATAGGGACAAATGCCCAAAGGGCATATGCGTTAAGACGGCACTGTGCCTACATAATTCATTACAATATACAATTAAAACTATAAACACAAACAGAAGCAAATCATTGAATGGTAGATTATTTAAACAGATTTGTATTAAAACCAATGAAAATTAAATCCTTTGCTGCTTCATACTGAAGTTCGTTGGTTATCAAAGGGAGTTTGTTTATATTGGTTTTATAAGCTGTTTAACTCGATGTTGAAGTACTTAGAGATACAAATAATGCCTTACGATCCAATTTCATTCAATTAAAATGTGACATCGCTTATATGACCAACTTGTTTCTCAACAATTTAATGAGAGTAATCTTTTGCTTTAAAGTTATGAACTGAATTGAATAACAACAAAATCTGTCAGTTCTGTATTTGTCACAAAATTTCTTCAGTACAAAAGAAATTTTGAACGAGGGGAATTAAGCTAGTTCCCAAATTTATCAGAAGCAGGAATAAATGATGAAGGCATATTTTCTTATTGTAAGCACTTGGGTGCTCTCCATTTAGATTTTTATCAACTATTTGATGATATTTTGAAAATGAACATAGCTAATTATTATTGGATCCTTATTGAAGCGCTAACACAGAATAATATCCACAGCTACAAGAAGAACAGATTGAAGAACTACAAATGATGCATTAAAATGTTAATTCAAAAGCGGCTAGGAACAACTCTGTATGGGAAAGGAGATCACTAGGGCTTTTCCTTAAATATGGGCTTGCCAACATTTCGTTCATCATATTTAATGGAAAGTGGCTTCAGTGCGGTAACAAATTTATTAGCAAACAACAAAAAGCAGAAAAAAAGAGAAATAAGTAAACCAAATGCAAATATATCTTCTCCTTCGGGTTATAATTTACTGGATATCCTCTTAGGCTGAATCAACTTCTGCACAAAGTAGGGAAAAATTGTTGCAGATTCTTGAATTATTAGAAACTCCTTTCAATGTCAATTTTCAAGGCACTCAACTGAGCCTTGTTCTTCTCAGCCATTTCACCTTCTTTAGGAGCTAAGGTAAATGGCTAAACCTGTTTTCACCTGGTTGCCAGGAGAACAGGGAGAGTTTTGCCTAAAATAATTTAACATCCACAAATTTTTCATCAGCAAACACGCCATTGCCCTGAAGTTTGAAATTCAACTTTTCCACAATTTTAATGGCAAACATGAAGTCTGACTTCCAATCTTCATTAAGTATGGTAGTAACAAAGTCAAAAACAAAAACTCATTTTTTCCAGGAACATAACTATTTAGTCCATGAGATCCAACGCTCACCTCAATATCTTGTCCAGGCTCAACCAGCGGACAATGCTGTGGATAGATAATATCTTAATATTCAGTTTCCACATCTTAAAAAGTGCCTTGAAAAGCCTGTGGTTAACTCCTCTGACTGTGACAAATTTTATCATATTAACAACTACTTGATTTTCCACATAGCTTTACCCATACTTTCATGATCAAATTCTCAGTGAAGATGTAAGAGTTATGCTCAGGATGTTCTAATTCTTTACCTTTCTTCTTTAATTTCATCAGAACTTTTTTCCGTAGATAAATCACACACTCGATCAGTTGTTAACACTTGTCATCTTGTTCCACAACAATCCAATTCCTTGAAGACAGTTCTCGACAGCCTTTAATCAAAGTTGTGTCTTTGAGTCATTCAAAAGGAATAAATTCTTTAGTAAGCTCGAAAGGAGTGTTTATTCGCCGTATAAATACCAAAAATTGTGCTGTGTCCAACTCAAGAGAGTAAAACAAAAAATCTTTGCTTGCATCTCAAAAATGGTGCATCAAATTGTCACTTATGTTTTCGACACGCCTGTTTACAGTTCTTCTTGATAGAGAAATATTTTCAAATTTTATTTTCTGTTCAGGGCGGATAAATATTGATGCATTTGAAAAGTATTCCTTGATGAACGCTCTTTAAAAAAAGGCATGTTCCATTTTAAGTGCTTAAACGACGGCACCAAATCGGCTTCGGTTGTAGCCTCTTTTATTTAAGCCTATTTGTTGAAAAACATTTTGCATTTTCTTTAAGCTACTAACCTACTCCTGGCATTTCAATTTTGTCTATTCATTCTTTAAATTACACCCGAAATACTTTGGTGGTGATTATTTAATGTGTACTCCTTAATGACGCTCACACTGTCACAGCCCAGTAAAAAGATTGCTCGTGCAGCAGTATTTAGCAATCGAATCGTCATTAAAAACACGACAATCGTCATTAATATCTCTTTTTTTTTGGGGGGGGGGGGGAAACTCATGGTTAAAATAAATGCCTTTTAGCATTAGAAACTTTTCAAAATGTACATCGTTAACAAAAGCCAATGCCGTTTGAGCTGAAATGTAGTATCCAATCAATATGTTTAAAATTAATGACTTATTATCACTAATTGATTCTGTAGAATTTTTTTTGTTTTGGCTTCCTTATGTCTCGTAAGACGATGGAATTTTCTGTGCTCCTGTGGGATTTATGCACGTGATCTTGCAGCTTCTGCTGTGGCTATACAAGCCCACTCACGAATGGCAGCCTTTGCTGCACTTCTCACACTGAAAGGTAGTGCTAGTGGTTGGCTGAATTGCTCTGCTTTTCCTCTTTAGGCGAATTTCGTCTGCGACCTGTAGCAGGTATTTTTCCCCTGCTTCTAACTCAGCAGTCAATCCCTGTCTCCAACTGCACCTGTCCCCAGCGAGTTTCTCCCAGCTATTTATGTCAATGCCAATAGCTTTGAGGTCTCTCTTGCACACATCTTTGTAACGGATGTGAGGCCGGCCTGTGGATCTCTTTCCTTTGGCCAGCTCAGAATAGAGGATGTCCTTTGGGATTCATCGATGGTGATGTTGGGTGGGTCAGCGTCTTGGGCCATCACGTTGGTCTTTTTGAGGCTGATGGTTAGTCCGAAGTCCCTGGCGGCCTTGGCAAAGCGATCCATCAGGCTTTGCAAATCAGCTACGTTGTGAGTTGCAATGGCAGCATCGTCTGCAAAAAGCATGTCCCTGATGACCGTTTCTCGGATCTTCGTCTTTGCCTTCAGCCTGGCCAGATTAAATAGTTTACCATCAGAACGTGTATGAAGATAGATCCCCTCTGTTGAGGATCCAAAGGCATGTTTCAACAGGCAGGCAAAAAAGATTTCAAAGAGTGTCGGGGCGAGGATGCAGCCCTGTTTGACTCCACTGAGGATATCAAATTGAGGGGTAAGTTGAACCGTCATACTGCACCATGCCTTTCATACCATTGTGGAATGACTGTATAATGTTAAGCAGTTTTGTTGGGCAGTTAACTTTTGCCAAGACTGTAAACAGACCATCTATGCTGACCAGGTCAAAAGCCTTTGTTAAATCAATGAAGGCCAAGTAAACCAAGTATATACCCCTTTATTCAAATCAAATACACGGGATAGAAATTTAAAAGTAAATTTAAAAATTCTATTAAAAAGAAAATGAACATGACAAAGGATTACCAAAGGGCCGCATATTATACTATGACGGACCTCAAGCTTCACGCGAACCGTAGTTTGCCCACACTTGTGTCGCCATATTGGTCGCCATCTTGGTTGGCACTACAAGAAACGAAAATATGCCGCATTCAACGCCCTCTCGGCTGGCACCACAACCACAGGAAATAAAAGAACGCCATCTTGCTCACCATCTTGGACATCATCTTCGTCGTCATCTTGGTCGGCTCTACGTGTCCGGAATTACGCATTTTGACATCACCTTTCCCATCTTGGTACCATAAGTAACCCGTCATAACCGGAAGTAACCCCCATAACCGGAAGTTCCCCACATAACCAGAAATGAACTCATACAAAGGTCAAAGATCAACCATGCGGTCACATGGAGCTGCTCCACAAATGCTAACCGTTTCTTACCAACAATACTACTGACATAAAGTACAAAACAACGAACGTTTCGGCAAAGAGCTTTCCGCAACGAACAAATATTACAAAAATTATAAGACGAATAAAAAGGATACAAATAAATACTTAGCTGCGGTGAATTTTACATAGTAAATGAGTAATTTTTGTGATCACGTTTATCGTTTTACAAAAATGTTGTGGTTGTGTATTTAATTTTTAAAGTAAAAATTTTAAGAAATGTAGGTTATTTTTAGTGCAGTGTAGAAGGCATTTGTAGCTGGAATATATGTCTGTTTCTATTTTTATGAAGTTAAATTTACATGTTGGTTAGTAAATTACTTTCAATGATGTCATATGAAATAAATGTCAAGGCAACTACACAAATGCAAAATTATTGTCAACGCTTTGTAATTTTATATTTATTAATACAAAAGTTTTAAAAGATATTAATGTTATTAATGATATTAAAGATAAAATTATAAATCTCATTAGCCGGCCATCCCAACCCCCAATCCGCAGGATGTTTGATGTATAAACCTATGAAAGCAAGTAATTTTTTTTTAAAGTTTACTTCCATCGCCTAACTGGTAAATTGTTTTCAGACACACAGTTAGCACACACCAAATGTTCCCAGAATTTTACCTTATGCTTGGAAAGAGATGCTTTTCAAAACTTTTATTACATTGCCATGTATCAATGCCCTTCCGTCAAGTATTTTAAAACATTTGTGCACAATTTAATTTTAAAAAGTGACTATTTCTTGTTAAATGTTTTGTTATAATTGAAAGAATAAAAGTCTTTAGTACACGCAAACTTACCTTCTTCAAAATAGCATATTCATTCGAAAAATGATCAAGATCGGCAAAAATTGTATGTTGATTATCATTGGTTGGTGTATACTTAAATACATTCAACGCAGCAATGAACTCAAGATCTGCTGGCAAACAATCGAAGCGAAGGTGATCACAGACAACGGTAAAGGGCTCTCGTACCAACACCTCTGACTTGGCCAAGATGGGAAGCACGCATTGAACTGGGGAGAGAAGAGTAAAGTACGTATTGAACTGGGGAGAGAAGAGTAAAGTGCGTATTGAACTGAGGAGAGAAGAGTAAAGTACGTATTGAACTGGGGAGAGAAGAGTAAAGTACGTATTGAACTGAGGAGAGAAGAGTAAAGTACGTATTGAACTGGGGAGAGAAGAGTAAAGTGCGTATTGAACTGGGGAGAGGAGACCAAAAGAGGTATTGAAATAAGGAGAGAAGACTAAAGCAGGTATTGAATCTGGAGAGAAGAGCAAAGTACATGTTGAACTGTGGAGATAAAAGTCTGATAAAAGTAAAGCAGGTATTGAAATAAGGAGAGAATAGTAAATTACGTATTGAACCGAGGAGAGAAGAGTAAAGCAGGTATTGAAATAAGGAGAGAAGAATGAATTACGTATTGAACAGAGGAGAGAAGAGTAAAGCAGGTATTTAAAAAGGAGAGAAGAGTAAATTACGTATTGAACAGAGGAGAAAAGAGTAAAGGAGGGATTGATCTAGGGAGAGAAGAGTAAAGTACGTATTAAACTGAGGAGAGAAGAGTAAAATACTTATTAAACTGAGGAGCGAAGAGTAAAATACTTATTGAACTGAGGAGAGAAGAGTAAAATAGGTATCAATCATTAATTTTTTTTTTTTGGGGGGGCGTGGGTCTGCAGAGGCTGGTAATTGATACTTTTGTCAATTTTTGAGTTGTAAGCGTTAGTCGACACGTCAAATTTTAATTTTGAAGAAGCAAAACTTTGTGCCCTAGTTTCTACATACAAATGATTCTTAAAAGCTATGAAGACATTGTGGAGAAATGTATGGATCACTATCGTAATTTAAGATTTGTGCTGGAAGAAAAAAATAAAATGTGGGTTGATTCAGACTTTTGATGAGGTGATTCAGTTTCTCATGACTGAAGAATAATTCAGCGACATTGCTATCCTGTTTGATATTTGTGCTACATTTCTTGCATCCAGCGCTGATTGCGAACGTGGATTTAGCCTAATGAATTCTAGAAAAGTAACATCTAGAAATATGTTTTAAGAGTTACATTTAGACTTTGCTTATGAGGATTAAATCTTGTCAGAATGACGGACATCAAATCAACCTTGACAAAGTCTATAAATATGGAACTTGTTGACAGACACCAGAGTGCCCCAGAATAGATTAAGCGGCATATGGGTATGTTGGCATATGGTTACTTGATGAACATATAAATGAAGTATACATTTTTAATTCTTGTTCATTTAATTATAATCTGCTATATTTTTTTTATTTAAACAATTCTTTTCATTTAAAGTATATCGATCCAATTGATGCATGTATTTTTGTGAGATGCCAAAAATTTTGCACACTAAAAATTGTAGATTCTAAACTTTTAAACTTTGCACACGAGTTTTTTTGGTAAAAAAAACACGCCATTACCGGCGGCAATCTTGTTGCTATGGCACGTGACCGCCGGAAAAGTAGTGCAAGCCCCGTGAATTTAGAGGGGTAGGGGAATCAGGGATTCTAAAATTTCGCAGTTTTTTTTAGCAACCCGCTAATTTTGAAAAAAAAGGGAAAACTTTTGGGGAAAAATAGGGGTGGATGGGGGGACATTCTAATATTTTAAGGGGTATTTTTTTTAGCGTTTTTCATAAAAGCAAAATAGTTTTTAAAATGAAGAAAACAATGGGTACTCACCGATCAGGCATCGGAATCACAACAAAGGGGAGGATACACTTTTTAAAAAATCCTTTTAGAAATTCACCCATTAGATCACTACTGCCAAAATTAAAATTCTATAGCTATACCTAACCCAAACCCTAAAATCTTCAATTTTCCGAAAATTCTAAAGCTATACCTAACCCAAACACTAAAATGTTCAATTTTCCGAAATTCTAAAGCTATACCTAACCCAAACCCTAAAATCTTCAATTTTCCGAAAATTCTAAAGCTATACCTAACCCAAACCCTATAACCTTTCATTTTTTATAACACAGTCTCCATTTTGACAACATTTACCCAAAATTTAACAAAAAATGGCTACTTACTAATGGAAACGCACCCAGAGCAAATGGTGGAAAAAAAGCGCGCCAAGGAATTAGCAGCACTCCTTTCTAAATCAGCACAGCAAATAGTTCTTAGAATATACTCATTTATACTTGGGAAAAAATGAAGAGGAGAGCCCCCCCCCCCTCGCGGCGCAAGAACACAAATCAAGTTATGATAATAAACAAAGGGGAGGTAATAAATAAATAAGAAAACAAACAAGATTCAAGTGAAGCAACTATCCTTCATAGCAACCGGAAGAGACGCGACGCCGCGGTCAGAGTAACACACTTTAGCCTTTTGTGCTTACGAACGCGGGCCGATAAAGAATAATATTACGCGTTTTTCTGTTTTTTTTTATTTTTATTTCATTTGTCTAAATTATTGTTGTCTATATTTGAAATACTTTGTATGTCTGAGTTGAAATGAAAAGTATTTATCTAAAGCTAATTAGACAATAGTAAAAGTTACAGAAGACTATTGAAGAGATAATAAAAATACAAATTTAGTATTAAATTTTTCATTAGATTATTTGTTTTTAGTCTCCACAATTGGCATGCTTGGCGATAATATTATTTGAAAGGGTAAAAATAATAACAGTACTCATCAATCCCAAATTCTATCATTGGTTGTTGTGGGAAGTTAGTTTCATTCACTGGACAAAACTAGACAAATGATGATCTTTAAATCGCATGTCTTTGTGGGTTGTTATTTGAACCAGAAGTAATGTTTTAAAGGCAAAGTGACTGATACTTCAATATTTTTCCCTGGCAAAATTAGAGAATGTATATGGCGGTGGTTCATTATTGTTTATATTAAAATTTTCTCCTTACAATATCAGCAGCGAATCAATTTATTAGTCTCGATAATTTATAAATATAACTTTTATCATTTTTCTACAACGCTTGTGTGATTGTCATTTTATAACCAGTAACCGGGATTAAAACAATAATAATCAAAAGAATAGAAAATTAAAAATTAACCAAACACCTTTGTTATTGAATAGATTTTGCAGATTACTATTAAATCCGTGCATTCGTTTAAATTAAACAGTATTTATAAAAAAAATTAAACGCTGACACTCTTGTTAACAAAATGAAAGTACTTCGGATCTGGAAGTATATTTTAATAATTAAAACATGCAGTCACAAATCATCCCGACACTTGGACTTTAAAGTGTCAGATTTAAAACTTTGTGGAGTAAGGGTAATGAAGTAATATTAATAAAAAGATAATTGTGTCGTTTTTTTTATTAAAAAAATAAGGAAAGACACCAACAACAAAAATCTGCCCCATTTGATAGGAAATTTAATTAAATTTGGAAGGTAGATCATTGATGTCAAAATTTCATCCAATTTATTTTGAAATATTAATCATATTCCCCTACATTTGCTTCTACAACTGTTGTCATCAGAATTTGGCAGATTGGCCGAGTTTCATCCTTCCCGTAATCAGGAAGTGAGTTTAGTTATTAGTTAAGATCATAAAATTCCAGACGGACGCTGAATTGATAAAAAGGGTGAAAAAAATGTATCACTAACTTTTTGGGTCAGACACATATTTGTGCCAAAGAACATAAACACACGAGTAATGCGCAAATACGCTGCTTACCGTTTCTGTAGTAAAATATAAAATGGAGAATAAAAATAAATTTCATTTTGCTTCTCAAGCCGTGTTTCCTTCCTCTACTGAAACGGAAATACTAATATATGTACTGATCTTTTTTCACATATTTATATCACAGAAATTACGTCATCTAAATGGGACTTGGTAAGTTAGATCCTGAGATTAGCTGCAACCAGGCGTAAAATGTTGATACGTACGTGAATGTGATACTTAACGGTGAAGTTTAAGTGAAAGCCAACGATACACATAAATTATTTTCTTCAGGGTGAAAATTTAGCATATCCTATTGCAAAAAGATACCACCCATTGTTCAAAGAGTATTATAAGCTCAATCTCATTCATGGCAAATGCCGTCATTAATTATGCTACAAGCTTGAAGATAAATTAAATTAAAGAGTATCTCACAATTGTAAGTAGGTAGATCTACACATTTTTTTGCTCTGATGTTCAGTTGTTTTTTAAAAAGCCGCACAAGTACGTAGAGTCTACTATTTTTTTATGGTAAATGGGTAAAAGGGGCTCTAGTTTCCATATTTGACCGCCTTATTTTTTACCTGACCTAAAATAACCCTAATCCTAACCCTACGTAATCTGAAAACTAAACTTAACCTGAAACCTAACCATTTAACTATAAATATGAACTAAAACTAACTAATTTAGGAACGAGTGGTAGCGCGCTCGACTGGCGTACCGATGGTCACGAGTTCGAATCCACTCAAACGTGAGAATTAGCTCCCAGGGCCTGAGGAGTCCCCGATTCAGGTAGCTCTGAATAGGTACCTAACTAGACAATAGTTAGGCAGCTGGGTTATGCGTGGAACCCTTATAGCTGAGGCCTGTGACCGCTGCATCACTTGCCAACAGATCATCTGTGGACGCAATTATACGTCTGTATATCTAAGATAAGATAAGATAATTTAAACCATAACAACAAAACTTAAATCGAGATCAGAGTAACACTGAGACAGTTTTTGAACTAAAATGGCTGACCATGTAAAATCTGTTAGTGATACACTTTTACTGGTCCGAAATCAAGATGACACTCACTTATTTTATTTCGACATTCAAGAAAAAATAATTTTTTAAAAAATTTTAGTCCAAACCATATCAAAAATTAAAAAGATTTCAAATCGTCATGCCGTTGTGTGAGCGCTGACAAGTTGGTGTTAAAGAGATGTGTTTATGTCATTATCATTTTGTTAATACTCTCGCGAAATAGTGTTCCGTTTGTTGGATAGCTTAGGGGCCATCCATAAACGATGTCACGCGACTACCTTAGAGGGGGATCGCACATTTGTTACGATATGCGATGAGGAGGAGGGGTGGTTAAGAAATATGACGTCACATCAAAACGCGCATTTTCGCAGTCGTAAAATAAATCTGTGTTTTCATCTCTCAATTTAATTTTGAAGAAAAATTAACCGTTTTATTAGAAACAAAATTGAACCAAAATTCTAGACATTTTTTTTGGTTTGGAGTACACTTAACGGTTTATTACCTTTATATAATTACATACATTGAAATGCCATTACATTATTTACTGCAAGACAATATTTTTTTTAAAAAACTATTTAAGTATGTGGCCATCCATTTATTACGTACGCAATGATGTATTTTTCGTATACTTCTCCCTTCCCTGTTGCACCCTGTACAATTTCTAGACCCCTACCGCTATGCGTACGTACAAATTGACTAAACAACCCCCATCGCCGAACCAGTTGAAAAATTAATTTTAAGCCAGGGTAAAATATTTTTTTTTATCTTTTGGGGCAGTCCATAAATGACGACACGAACGTAAGGGGGTGGGCGGCACGCATTTGTGACATGTGTAAAGAAGGTGGGGGGTCTTTAAGGGTTTTTAAGATAGCTTGCAATTTATTTAATGACGCCATCGATGGCTTCACACGTGCTACGATATTAGAGTGCAGCCTAATATTAAATTTAAATACATATTTAAATGATAATAAAATAATTTGCAACATGCTAATTTCAATTAGAAAACACGGCTTTGGGTAGGGTGGAGGGGGCAAAAGCTTTTTGACGTCATAAGTTTTTGTGACAAAGTGTGACGAGAAGGTCGGGGTAAAAATAGGCAAAATCGCTGACGTTATTTATAGACGGCCCCTATAAAGTTTTTTGTAACATCGTGTTTTTCACTTTGAAATTATGGAAGAAACCATGACCCAATAGAACATTCAAATTGTATTGTCTTCAAAACTGCTTGAAGGGCCATCCATACATGATGTCACGCGCCTGGGGGTGGGGGCACGCATTTGTGACGATGTAAGACAAGGGGAAGGGACGGTGTTTAAGAAATCAATATAAAATTAAAATGCGCTACTTTAAATAAAAGTTCCACTTGATTCATCATCATTGACTTTCGTCCCATCTGGGGCATAGGCCACGAACAAAGGCTCTCCATGCATCCAGGTCCTGTGCCAATCTATTTTTCCTTAGCTGTGCCCACTCTTTTTGGAGTCTGTCTCCAGCTCCCTTCTCCAGGTAATTTTTGGTCGACCTCTTTTCCTCTCGCCCTGGCAGTTCAGAGTGAGGGCTTGTTTCACAATGCTGGATGTAGGCTTTCTGAGGGTGTGGCCAATCCATCTCCGTCTACGCTGATGTATTAGCTCTTCCACTGGCTCTTGTTGTGTACGTCCTCGTTGGTGATGTTATTCGGCCAGGTCATCAAGTTGTTTCCATATGCCCACTGAATACTATTTCTCTTCTGCTATGTAGACATCTTCATTATCCAGCCAATGGTTAGTAAGAATAAGAAAGGCGAAAGCAGACACCCTTGTCGGACTCCAGTATGTACCCCAAAAGCAGCTGTTGTGGTTTTTTTGGCCATGAACAATTCTACATGTAAGTCCTTCGTAAGAAGTCTTAATTATGTCAGTCAGCTTTTATGGCATACCGTAGTGTCTTAGCAACTTCCACATGGTTGGCCAGTCAACACTATAAAACGTCTTCTCATAGTCAAAAAAAGTTTATGCATAATGGTGAGTTCCATCCAGTAATTGTTTCAATATAATTCTCAGTGTGGCAATCTGGTCAGTGCATGATCTATCCGTTCTAAAACCTGATTGTTGGTCTCAAAGATGAGTGTCTATTATCTCCCTCATTCTCTTCAGCAGCACTCTATTAAATACTTTGCATGGTATGGATAGCAGAGTTATTCCTCTATAGTTAGAGCAAGGCTAAGATCTCCTTTCTTCGGGAGCTTAATGGGGAGTCCTTCTTTCAAATCTGTTCTTCCTCACGTTTCTTGAAAAGAATGTACATCATTTCAGAGCTAGTCGTAATATATGCTCTCAATGCTTCTGTCGGTATTCTGTCAGGGCCAACCGCTATGCCTTTCTTTAGTTGCGTGTAATTGATCTGCTTATCTCTTGTTTTGTGAGTGTGCTGCAATCTATTTCCAGATCTTGCTCGCCGGCTCTTATCCGACTTTATACTACGTTTAACGTCTTTATTGCTTTTGGTTCTGGTGCGGCTGTTGTTTAGATTTGCCTTCTTCATTTCCCTATGTTAGATTTTCTCCGTGATTTCATTAGAAATCTATTCCTTATGCATTTGTTGTCTGGGGCACAAAAATTCTCACAGGTTGTCTTCGGTACCTCTTTAACGTTTTTCAAGTTTTGGTTTATTGTTTCTTTGTTACTTAGATCTTTTAAGATCTTGAATTTGTTTGAAAACGTATGTTTGAAATCATTAATTTTTGGTTCCTCTTTCAAAAGGGTAGTATTGAAACGTTGGCGCTTGTTTCAGTTATTTGTCCTTTTTTTCAATTTGAACCTTAGTTAGGCAATCAGTAGATGATGGTCTGAGGTTATATCTGCCCCTCTTTTTACCCTAACATCCTGGAGAGATCTTCTATTTTTTTACAGACACATATGGTCGATTTGGTTAGCCGTGGGATATATGGTGATACCCATGTTGCCTTGTAGATATTTTATATGCATGAAGAGGCTTCCACCGATGACCAGTCCATCTGCAGCACATATATCTGCTAGCATTTCACCATTATTGTTTATCTTTCCGAGGCCGTGTGTTCCCATGCATTCTTCATATCCATTATTGTTGCCTATTTTTGTATTTAGGTCGCCCATGAGTATAGTCATATTGCTCCTAAGACACTTTTTGATAAGGGTGCTCAGTTCTCAGCCTGTTGTAGAAGTCCTCTTTACTGTCGTTGGTAGGAGCGTATAACTGGAGAAGATCCATATTGACTCCATGCTTTTTTTGTACAACGTCTTGCAGTGATTATCCGAAGACCATGGGCTTCCCACCCTATACGGGCGTTCTGAGCAGTTTTGGAAAGCATTAGTGCTACTCCTTGGATGTGAGCTGCATTTTCCTCTTCCTGGCCTGAATATAGTAGCAGTTCTCATGTGCTGAGCTTCATCTGGCCTGAGCCAGTCCATCGGGATTCGCTTATCCCTAGGATGGCTAGCTTGTACCGTTGCATTTCGGCAGCAACTTGGGCAGTTTCTCCAGCTATGAAATGGTCCTTATGTTACATAGCTCGTGGAGGTCCTAGTGGAGAGGATGGTTGTCTGCGGGTGGTCCCCGATTGGCTTTGGCCACCCAGCTTCATAAGTTCTCTGTTAGGAGACCCATCGTATCTTAGGTCCGATTTTCCTATTTTTAGCTTTGTTCGTGTTTCTGTAGCAATGATTTTTATTTACGGGAAGGGATGCTAGCCCTTCGCAAAATCATCCTCTGTCATCCGGGCTTGGGGCCGGCTACGACGGAGTTAGAGATAAACTAAAAGTGCATTAATTTTATTACGTTATATTCGATCGATCTGAAATTTTGATACAATGCATTGTTAGGTGACACGAGTCTATTTGCAAAATTTCAGCTCGATAGTATCACGAAAATGGGTCATTTTGGACCATTGTTTTTCCGCCGGCGCGACTGAACAGGAGACGACGGTGAATTTAATATAAGGGATTTTTTTTTAAACCCGTAAAAACATTTTTTTTACTATAAATCCCTTATATATGAGACAGAACTAAAAGTATTGATTATATTCAAACTAATAAGCACCGCGCGACTTACATTTACAGACTGAACGTGACTGAACTCCCCTTGCTGTAAAAATGGGAGGAGGAGGGGCTGTCGACTGAACTCCAGAACACGTGGAGGTGAACAATAGCAGACGGCCGACATTGAGTTTCATAGAGATTAACTAAAAGTGCATTAATTTTATTACGGTACATTCGATCGATCTGAAATTTAGATACTATGCATTGTTAGGTGACACTAGTCTATGTGCAAAATTTCAGCTCGATAGCATCACGGAAAGTAGCTCATTTTTAAATCACCTTTATTAGCTTCACCGTCAGACGGATTTTCAAGTTCCTTGAAAGCGTTAACTATGTCATTCCTGTTTCTCCCCAGTAGCGCGATTACGTCTGCATATGCCATGTACTGAAGTGGTTTTATTCTCATATTTTAACTTAACCGTCGTCTCTTCGTTGTTTCGGTGGAAAACAAAAGTTAAAAAATAACCCATTACCGTGATGCTATCGAGTTAAATTTTGCACATAGACTCTTGTCACCTAATAATGCATTGTATCAAAATTTCAGATCGATCTAATGTACCATAATTAAATTAATACACTTTTAGTTTATCTCTATATAACTGTATGGTAGCCATGTGTTGTTTACATCCAGGTGGTGGTCGAGAGGTAGCGCTCTCGACTGTCATACCGATGGTCACGAGTTCGAATCCACACGAAAGTGAGGATTTGTTCTCGGGGCCTGAGGAGTCCCCGAGTCACCCAGCTCCGAATGGGTACCTAACTAAACAATAGTTAGGCGGCTGGGGTAATGCGTGGAACCCCTACAGCCGTGGCCTGTGACCGCTGCATCACTTGCCAACAGACCATCTCTCATGGTCTGTAGACGCAATTATCTTCTGCATAGAAGGAGCGTCTGTATATCTAAGATAAGATAAGATAAGGTGTTTGCTGGAGTTCAGTCCAACCATCAGTGACCACACCCCCACACCACCCGTCCCCGTTTTACAGCAAGGATAGTTTAGTCACGTTCAGTCTGTAAATGTTTGTAGCGCGTTGCATATTGTTTTGAATATAATCATTACTATTAGTTCAGTTTCATATATAAGAGATTTATAGTCAAAAACTTTTTTTTTCACGGGTTGTTTAATTTACTTGTGTTTATCCTACGGACCAAGCTAGAGGCGACGGTGAAGCTAAAATAATGGATTTAAAAAGGGCAACAAATATTTTGACATAGACTAAGATTCCAGCTAGGGTCGACCAATCAGTTTATGGTTTGGCAACATAGTACTTGCGTTGTTCCTTCACAGAATAACATGTGATTAATAGTTTAGTGGGGTGGTTATAACGCCCGCCTTACACCCGGAAAGTGCAGTTCCCACAGTAGCATGCTAAACCCACTTAGTAGTTCAATCAGAAATTTACAGGTGGTGTTTCCACGTTTCTGCAGCTGCTGGTTCACATCGCTAAGATGATAGATGAACGGTTGCGTTAGTGTCAGAAAGAAACATTTATTCACATTTCCACTTTTTTATCCCGAAAAAATTTGAGTGTTTTACATTAACTGTTAAGGAGTTGTCAGATTTCTTCGAACAAAGATGACAAAAAAGCAGCAAGAATCATTGCTGGATACTATCCTAATGGACAATAGTACAACCTTTAATTAAATAATTCAACCTAGAAACAATTGAGAATATATGAGCAAGGAGAAAAGTAGTACATAAAGTATTCATTCTAACTTTGATTTTTTTAAATAGTCCCATAACCTCTTTTTTTAGAGGACGTAGGGGATTCTAATGTTTCTATTAGAACATTCTCGGGCTTAATAGACACTAGCGGCGCCCATCCCTCTCCACTCTCCAGGTCAGCGGAGGACTTTCTTAGCGTTAGTAATTTCTCAGCATTTTATAGTGGCTTTTCGTGGGCTCGATCTCACGTCCCTCAGATTATGAAGCGAGCTCACTATTGACTTCGCTACCCACTGATACAATACAGGCCTACAACACAAAATAATATTATACAACCAGTGGCGGCGTTAGGTAAGCGCGGGGCCTAGTGCCAGCAATCGCGATCTCTTCCACTCATGTTGATATCGTACAGAGAAATCTCTTTGATGACGCTAATTAATGTTTCCGATCGCACCACTACCGAGACACTGCCATTCCGATGACACAGTATTCTAAAAATAACTATTTTATAATAAATATATTGTGAATGACGTGTACACAAATAAAGGGGATCGGCTGAATGGTACATCTGACCTATTTTCCGCTAAAGGTGTAATGCTTTCAAAGATGTCTAGAGCTACGCTACAGAATTTGACCTTCAAAAAGGATTACAAGAGTGCCTCTTTCGTTTCTTTTCAATCGTTTCCAGCATACGTTCTACCATCCACTCTTTGGTTCTACATGTATAGGCTATTAACCAGGACGAGACATGTTCTGGACCGAAACGCGGGGCCTACCTATGCGCGGGGCTAGGGGAAGTCACCCCAGTTGCCACCCTCAAACGCCGCTCCTGTATACAACCCTCAAGAACAAACAGAAATTCTTGTGCAACGTGTCTGGAATTCTGGCGTAGCATTATTTGCTTGATCAAACCAGGAAGCAACAAACTATCAAATTAAAAAATATTTTAATTAAATAATGCAAGGCTATAAAAAAAAATAAAAAAAATGCTATGACTATGACTATGACTATGGCTATGGCAGTAGCAAGGCGTCTTTTTTCTTAAATAGAATTACCGTAGTAATTATTATTATTTTGTAATAGTAACACTAACAGTACTAACACATTTTATTTTTAAAAAAAATAGAATATGAATCTCATGCAGAAAAAAAATACAGTAATAATTTCCCAGAAGTCAGAGCGCCCTCAGGATATTTGTTTTATATTTAAATACAGTCAAATTTTATTTAATACATTAGTTTTTAAAATATTGTTTACTGTTTATTTATCTTTAAGAAATCATTTTAAAATATTTTTTTTTTGTTTTTAGGCATTTAGCCGAACAGATTTTTAATTTAGATTTATGAAATCTGTTTCCGGTTTCCAAGTCTTACTGTGATTAATAGTGTTGAAAATAAAGGCTTTATTTTTATTTTGTTATTCTTTTAAGGATTGGACCGAAAAGGCTAAATCACTTTGAAAAAAGAAACATCAGAATATTTAATCCCCAACAGTCCTATCAGAAAGATCATCACAGTGGGGCCCAGTTTGCTGTTAATTAAAAACTGGTACACTTATTTTGATATTTTGGCGCGTACTACTACTACTACTACTAGATTACTAGTACTACTACTTACTACTATTACTATATAATATATAATAACGATACGGTATACTAATACTAT
The DNA here is from genome assembly GCA_002072015.1 of Radix auricularia. Classification (NCBI taxonomy): domain Eukaryota; kingdom Metazoa; phylum Mollusca; class Gastropoda; family Lymnaeidae; genus Radix; species Radix auricularia. The sequence continues at coordinate 659,692 of MUZC01004461.1, forward strand.
CTTATTGAAAATTATATGGACCCCACATTTTATTTGTTCTGTAAGCACAAACCCTTCTTGCCTTTGGTGGTCTCTTTGCTTCTGCATGTTATCATTGTTGAAAAAAGGAAACAATAGTGTCAATAGTCCTGGCAGAACAAATGATAGACAGATAATCTTTGTCTTGAACTGAAACTGAAATGTGTTCAATCTATGAGTAAATACTCATTTTACTTACTACATCTTAAGTTAAATTTCTATATAGTATATAGCCTTAATACTAGTCAAACTAAAACTCATCTACCACATCTTTTTAAAATTTNCCGGTCGGATGTTGCTAGCGTTACGACATGTCTAAAATCTAAATATTTTTATTTTAACAGATTTATTCAACGTATCTGCTTTTCAGAATAATAACAAAAATTATCAGCATACTCATTATGATTTTTTAAAAAAAAAAAAAATAAATAAAATGTAAAAAAAAAAAAAACAAGACGGCAGCGGGATTCGATCCTGCTATCCATAATATTATATCATTTTCGAATCAACCGTACTAACATTTGATCTAGCGAAGCTGCTGAGAAAAGGTAATTTTTTAAATTTATAACTGTTTTTCATATAATGGCTCAATCTAGATTTTTAAAAAAATCCTTTAAAATTCATTAATAAGCTTATCTAGTGATCATGATATTTCATTATGAGAATTATAGTTTAGTATTTAAGTATTAGTAATAGCATAATTGAAAATACAGAAAATTTTTTACGACATGTCGTAACTTGTCGTAACGGCAGACAACCCGGGCGGATGTTGCTGGCGTTACGACATGTCGTAGCACCAGCCACATCCGCGCGGGTTGTCTGCCGTTACTTTGTCGTAGCAGTAGACACTCCGTTAAAATTTTCACCCTTCATTAAACTTATACTAAATCCTTTTTATTATTGCCTTTCCCGTTCCCCAATTCTAATTGAAATTGCATGGTGCTATGTCATGTATCTGCTGTGAAATTTCCACGTCCACATGGCTGTCAAGTCACCACTTTGCACAAAACAACAATGTCTCATTTGTTTTTAAAATTCTGTGCAGGTTTTTGAAAGTTAGAGTTCTTTTGCTTGTGTCAGTCAGCCTTCCATAGAATCATGAGTTTATCAGTTTCTGAAGTAAAGGAAGTTCCTGAGCTTCAAACAATGGATGATGAATTGTGGACGGATTATTTAGGTTTGTAATTAATTATGAGCAATGTTCGCTCGGTTTGTTGGTCAGTAGGGTAAATAAAGACGATTGTGTGCAAAAATTCACAGCAACCATTTTATGTGCATAATTTTACATCCCACAAATACAGATATTACAAAAATTTGCTGGGCTGTAAATCTTAACTGCTGCACGGCATGGTCAGAGGTCTGGCAAGCCTCACACCTTTAAAGAGAACATTGATTATGAGTTGCACAACTGTATAAAACTTACAAATATTTCTTGCTTATGTTTTAGCTGTCTGTTTCTTTAAAATAACTTGAAATATATGTTGTTTTTTTTTTACATGAAACAGCTTTAAACGGAATATTGCATTAATTTGAAATACTTAAGTTTTTTTTTTCTTTTAGCTATGTTTCTTTAACAGAATAACGAATTATATTATAATTTTTACATGAAACAGGTGATTACATTGCAATGTGGTTGGAAAATTCAAAAGAGTTCATTCAAGACCAGCAGGAAAAATTGTTAAAAATGGCCTTGTGCCCTTTTTTATATGGAGTTCATGACAATTTGCCAGATGTTTGGAATAGAATATTGTTTAATAATGGTGTATTAGAAAAAGAAAGGTCAGAGTAGTTTTTTTAAATCACATTTCTTCATATAATTTATTTAAGTATCTAGTATCTTTACACTTAAAAAATAAACTATCAGTCAAACAAGACTAATGTAAATATTTAAAAAGTAATATATTAAATGCATTGTGTTTTTTAAAAGGGATTTATAAGTTTCTGCATAAGACATTAATATTACCAAAGCTCTTGATTTTAAAAATAAATGTTTATTTTTTCAACAGGGAAGGTAAAATTACACCTTTAAGTGAATCTGAACTGGAGACTTTAGAAATGGCAGAGGTTATATTTTTGCGATGCTGCCAGTTAGTGGTAAGTTATTTAAAGATTAGATTTAGCTTTAAAAATTAAAATCCCTTGGTAAATTTTCCCTATAAGGTTGGCTGGTCTGTGTGCAAAGTGAAAAAACTAATTACTAATGTTGCACAGTATCTATTTTTGTGAAATATTGTACAAAATTTGCTGTGCAGCGTCGGTCAGCCCAAAGGGAAAATTATCCTTGACCCAACTCTTGAAAAGAACAGCACATAGAAAAGTAAATTGAATTTTAAAAAATACAAAATAAACACTAATAAAAAAAACAGTGAAACAACCAAGGTTTCCACTGTAAATCCTTTATGTACGAGACATAACTATAAGAATGTTCATTATAATGCGCAGGGCAAAACAATTCGAAAATACAAAATTCTAGTTATGTCTCGTCAAACGTGTTTATTATAATGCGTACTGATTGTGAATATAATTTTAAAAAGTAATGTCAATGTAATGTGCACCTTATTGCGCAACATGAAAGGTCGTTGAACATATTAAGCACGACAACACAGTATCTCAAAAAAATAACATGGTATAAAGAGATAAATAGAATAATTTAAAAATTAAATAATTCAATTTATGTCCATTCGATCGATTTGAAATTTAGACACATATCATTTTTATCATTGGCATGAGTCAGCCTGGAAAATTTAAGCCTGCTAGCTTACGAGAAAATGGGTTAAAAATCGATCCAAAGTTCTTTTGGCAAGCAAGCACGCACTGTCAGTCGTTCGCAAGGGCTCAGACACCACAAGTTAATATAAAGGGTTTAAAAATGCACCCTTTTATCTTATATATTACTTAAATGAATTTTTTTTATGTGCTCACACAGGTCAAACCATAATATTAAAAAAAAAAGAAATGCAAGCATCTTTTTATAACCCATAATGATTGGTTTTGTGATACATTCATATTATTAATATGTCAAACCAAAAACAAGTCCTTTTTTAAAAACAACCTTATTTTTAATTGGGGTTCTTCCAACATTATTTGCAATGCACTATTTAAACCTTCTCATTCAATGTTCAGTCAGCAACCGCCAAAATCATTAGGATGTTCTCACACTAACAAGAGACACTACAGTAGTTGTGTTTCTCAATGAGGGCAAGCCTTGAATTCCACTTTAATTTTCTAAGCTGATAATTAAACTATATGTATGTAGGTACATGGATATGTACACATTTAATACTTAGAATATGTTCTTGTGCATCTGTTTAATTTGAGATATTAAACCAAATTTTAGAACTTAAACTCCACTCTCCATCTCTACTAAAAGTTTGCTATGCTTTTCTGTACTAACTAATCCTCTTAAAGGAGCAGCTTATGTCACAATGTTCTGAAAGGCATGCTTATTTTTGGATTATCCTGGACAAGTAAGCATTGAAATCAAATGCATAATGAATTCTAGTTGATAGATGGTGGTTTTCTATACTATGCCGTAATCTAGCCAGCTTAAAAAAAGCCTATAGTGAAATGGTATATACTTAAGGCATGCTGAAAAGAAAACTATCTTAGTTTGTTTTAAAAAAATAAAAAATTATTTAACGTTTGAACTACTTCTGAAACATTGGATTGGCTTTTAAAATGTACCACAATAAAATGTCTTCCACCTTAATCTCGCAGCTCCTTGTAATAACATTTTAAAAAAATTTTTTAAAATACCCCATGCCACTAAAAGTGTTCATTAACAAACCTAACATACACAAAATTTACTCGATAATATCCTAACTCACATCATTATAAAATTTTATCTGCAGGAAAATAAAGTAGACCTAAAGACTATTTTAAATTTTATCTATGAAGTAGAAGAGAGGTCGACGAATGGCTATATTGACATGAACTTTGCTCTACATGAAGTAGCCAATCAGGAAGTCTTTAAAAGCATGTGGTGAGTAACATTGAAATCACGAATCTCTAAAAAAATTGTTTAATAGAATTTTAATATTTTTTTTTTTTTTAGATCTGATCTTTTATCCTAATTGGTTTCTCTGGAGAATTGCAAAACGCCACCATTAAAAAGACAGCTGGTCGCTTTATTGAAATTCTGTTGTACATCTTTCAATTATATTAGTCAGCGGCACACAGTGTCATGGTTGATCTGAAGTCCATTATTTCTTTAAGCAGTCATGGGGTGCTAAGGAGGGGTAGTACCTCTGGTGGGGGGACACGTCATACTCTCTAGGGGGTAGTTCTCCCACTCTTGGTCCCCACTTGACACTCAGCTCTCACCAGTGGCTCCTAGAAACTGTAGCGTGCGCAGTGGCCACACCCCAGATAACAGCTTCGACTGGCTGGCTAAACCTGGTGAGGGTAGCCGTGGTCTCAAACCCTCGGTGATCTAGGTATGTCTACCTGTGCACGTGAAGACTGGACTCGATGGACTGAGCGGAGGAACCACTAGGTGGTCAACTGTCAAGAAGGCGAGTCTCAGCAAAGTGTGGTGGAACGCTAAGGGCATGACAAGACAGACAGAACATCATGGCCATCCACTGCACCCGTCTCCATCACCAGCCGTCTCGACTCTGTCGTGCCTCTGGATCATGATGGTCTCGGGCGAGAGAGTGAGATCGACGAACTGCGCAACTCTTTCTCACTTAAATCAAAGTCACCGCGCAAGTCACTTTTTTCATCCATCCCATCCCATAACTCACCTTACCACCAAGTCCTGTGGCGACAGGCAAGCGACGAAGCGGCAGGTGTGGGTACACTGGGAGCCGTAGCCGCGACCCTGCACACAGGCGGCCCAGGGCATTGGGTCGTTCTTCACCGACACGGAGCAGAGGTGGAGTCCGGCAGCCCCCTGGGTGACTGAGCAGCCCTTTTTAGGAATGCACTGCTCACCTCCATGGCATGAGGAAGGGGCTAGAAAAGGTGCCCTAAACATTGCCTGCTCCAGCCTTCCCTAGCCAGCTTACCGCGGCTGGTGGGGACCCTATACCAGCGGTCGAAATATAAAAAAGAAATTGAGGATAGTTCCTCTCACATTGGGCGCATGGAATGTGCGCACCCTCCTGGACAGAGATGATGCAAATAGACCTCAGAGGAGAACAGCCCTGATTGGTAAAGAACTTGCCAGGTATAATATAGACATCGCAGCCCTGAGCGAGACAAGGCTTGCGGGCGAAGGTGAGCTCTGTGAAAAAGGCTCCGGCTACACATTCTTCTGGAGTGGCAGACCCAACGAGGAGCGGCGTGAAGCAGGAGTTGGCTTTGCGGTGAGGACAACCCTTGTCGGAAAAATGGCTGGACTACCCAAGGGACTGAATGACAGGCTCATGACCATGAAACTTCCACTGTTAGCTGGTAAGAAGCATGTCACCATCATCAGTGCATACGCCCCAACCATGACCAACCCAGATGAAGTCAAGGCAAAGTTTTACGAAGAACTTCAC
>MUZC01004461.1:674988-723669 GCA_002072015.1 Radix auricularia
ATGACGTAATATTGGGGGGGGGGTCTAACTTAATTTAACAAAGGGGAAGGGGTGAAAAAATGTCTGCCAAATTGCGTGACGTCATTCACGGACGGCCCCCACATAAGCCCTTGTCATACGTCCTGAGCCACATGCTCGCTTGGCTGGCGTACCGAGGGTCACGGGGTCGAATCTCCGAGAAGGTACGGACTTGTTCCCGAAAGGGTGCCGGGTACTGGTCAGGGAAACGAAGGAGGTGGGATTAGCGTGGTCTGTGAACGCTGCGTCACTTGCCAGTACACTCTTATCAGAACGTAGGACATAATAGTCTCCTGTTTTAAAAGGAGCGTCTTTGACAGATAAGATAAAACGTGTGGTCTAAAGGCACCACACTTGTATCAATGCGAAATTAATCCAGCAACATGGAGTAAATAATAACAATGAACCGTGTAATTTTGTATAACATGATCGTCCATAACGAAAATTTCGGTAAGATTATGGTTGTAATTTAAGTAGTTTTTATTGCTGACCTTTCGTAATTTTTATGGAGGGGGTGTGGCTTGTTTGGGCAATATTATCTCAGTTTTAATCGAAGATAAGTTTTTTTGTTTTTTTCAATCGTCATCTTTTCCCCACGTACTCAGAATAGCTTGGTTCAATCACAGCGCTCTGTGTGCTATTATTTCAACTATAGAAAATCATCTGTGGTCTATCAGAAGGGGTACATGAATATACATAGAGGGCTGGTACTGATTAACATTTTTTGTTTGATAAATCGGGAACAACCTTGATCGATTAATCTATGAATTTCGATTTATTATAATTTCATAATGCATACATAGATCCCGTTAAGTTGCGATTAATTATTTCGTGAAATTGGTTTAATAGCGATAATTCGATGGCTGCCAAATTTTGTGACGCAACTCAGCAAATTCTTTCTGCTAAGCAAGAAATAAGAGGAAAAACTTTTTGTTTACGTATTCACGTCTTGATAAATAAATAAAAAAAATAAAACGAGGGAAAAGTATGATGGTAAAATAAAATATATAAATTACTAAATTGCTGGAAAAAACTTTAGAAATTTTTTTCTGAAATTGATCAAGCTAGAATTACATGATTAAATTTGTTAACGATTAATCAATTAATTAATAGTTAATTTCTGCAGCCATATAGATGTTTTAGGGCTGCGGATATTAACAATTAATTTCTTGATTATTCTGTAAATCTTTTTATCAATTGCAATTATTTTAATCAATAAAATAGCTGTTTCAGTTAAAGAAGATGTATTTGTAAAAATGTTGATTTATTAATAAATAATAGTTTGTTTTTTTTACGTAAAAATTTCTCAGTTTAAAAAAAAAAAAAAGATTTTTCAAGCGTAAACTTTAATATAAGCAGTTTTATAAGGAAATATAAATATATCTCCTAAAATATTCTTTTTTTAAAAATAAAATACTTAAGTTATGGGGATTTAAAAAAATGTCCTTAAAATGCACAAAATGTGAAGGAAAACAGCAAAGTAACAAAGTTAATTAGTTATTCAGGTGTGGAAAAAAAAAAGTAACTTTTGAACCACTTGGGAAAAAAAGATGATCATCGTGTTTTTGTTAATCATCAATTTCTATTTAAATTACTTTTATATTTTAAAATTGATTTTAAAAAATTTAATCCAAGTGCCTAAACTTTAATACGTTTTTAAACTTATTTTTATTGCTAACTATGTTTAAAAAATTTATACTGATTTTTAAAATATTTATGTTGTTCAATATTAAGTTAAACTAAGACTTGTAATATGTTAATTACAAATCCTGATTCTTAAAAAAAAAATAAGTTAAAAATAATAATTGCAATGGTAATGACTTTTCAAACATATTTTTTTTTACAACTCATTGGACCTTTATGTAGCATGCCTTGAAATAACACTTGAGAAATGAGACTTAGCAATAATTTCCATTGTTAAAATGCAGTTGTTTCCTTCCATCGTATGCATAACTTTTATTTCATACTTTCAAAAAACCAAATTTAGCTTAAAATATTTATATTTTTAAAGTGTTTTTAAGATAGGGAAATAACCCAATGAAGCAAAAAAGAAATGTTCATTGCCTGTTTTTGTTACTTCTCTTGTAATTTTCAGTTTAATGACGTCATACATCTTTATTTTTAAGCTTTAATAAAATTTATCGATTAATTAATCGGTAATTTTTCAACGTTAACGATTTAAATTAAATTAATCGACAACAGCCCTAATAAATATGGTAAGCAGGCGCGTTACTAGAGTTCTTGTCACGCAGTGCCGCAGCTCATGGTGTCAAACCCCTCACGAACTTCTCCATAGGCTATAGGCCTCCTCCGAGTCTTCCAGTGCCTAAAAACGGGAGCGTACAAAATTTTACGTTTGGTGTCATCCCTTGCGATGATGTGACCCGGTGCGGTCCTCGCCACCCGCCCCCCCCCCCGTGACGCTTTTGTTGGTGATAATTGCTGTCATTCAACCAGCTGATATGCGGTGAGAGGTGGAAGTGTTGGAGGGTGGTTGGCAGAGAGGTCGGAGCTGGCATCGATCCAGCGCTGCTTGTGAGAGGTCAGTTAGGCATGACGTGGCTTAATCCAAAGCTCGGGCCAGGCTGGCACCACCGTAGACAAGCGGTGGCTGCTCGCTGCTACCAGTTCTGTGGTCATATCAAAGACGCCGCCGCGCTCCTTGTAATAACTTGTTAAAGTGGCTGCTGCTTAATTAAGAGTGGTTGCAGTGTTAACGGGGACTTTGTTTAAACTCTAACGTGTGTTGTTTTTAACCACGGCTTATAGGTTATACATTAAGTAGCATACTTTTCGAGGGTAGCGTGATCATGAGTTTATTCTTAATGAGCTTCAGCTTATAAAAAATATAGAAAGAAGTAAAGCGGTTTGAAATAAATGTATCGCTTAATAAAATTCACGTTTAATATGCTCATATTACAAATTTGTAATCCATATCTTTATTGTGAACTATACTATTTTCTTATCTGCAAGGTTTCTATTTGTTGTTTTTTTTTAGAATGTAAAAAAATGTTACATTCTTTGGATTTAAGAACATGTTATTTATTTCGTATTCTATATTTCTGCGTGGTTTTTGAGATCATTCACAGTTTGTTTTGTAAACCTTGTGGCAAGTATAACTAGTATAAGCTCTGTTTTTTTTTTCGCCCATCAGTTTCTTTTTTTGAAACCTAATTTCTATTCAGTGTAATAAGGGGTTGGCTTGTGTTGAGCTGGTGCGCAATGAAACAAGGAACATTCTCGTCCCGTAGTGGCTTTTTCCGTTTACACGTTTAGTTACTAAAAACAAGTTTTAAGAGAAATAACGAAAGTTCTATATAGGAGTTCTTGGAAGTTGAAGCTTTGAGTTCGGGCAGGACCTTGTCACGTCTAAGTCTGAAGGCTAAAGTAGCAAAAACGGTTTAACAGGTATCCGGACTAGCTGGACAAAGAATGTTGAAGTTTTTTTTACCTTCGTTTTTTAACGCAATTTCCCTTGGAAATAATTGCGTTTATTTAACTGAAATTTCTGTGCAGACTGCTTAAGCTTGATCCTGAAACTCCTCCTGAACCCTACCAGATAGAGGGTTCGGGTCTTTAGCAAATGTGTTCAGGCGATCTCAATCAAGGATGTGCAAGGGCAAAAAAAAATACCGATTTTCCTAGAAAAAAAAAAAGGGGAAAATAAGAACGAAAGAGAAAATTTCAATATTTTTTCAATTTCTCGCCAACCATAACAGCTATCGGGTTGAAACATACCCCAACCGATAGCTAATAATATTTAGAACAATGTTGGAGAAGTAATTTTAAAAAATCTTTATTCGCTCGACTCCCGTAATTTAGCAGCAATTTGTAGATAGCAATTGTTTTGTTTACTTCCATAATTATTGATTTGAAATTACTTTTAATGTAGTAATCTAAAATGATAGTTAATGAGGTTTAAATACTCATTTGAGTTTTTATTACTGTTTTTTCAATCTTGGTGTACAATTATCTGCTTTAATGGTGAGCAATGTTCTCTATAAGCTGTGCAGGTGTCTGACCGACGCTGCGCAATGGTTTAGAATTACCGCACAGCCTATTTTGCAAAATATTGCACACAAAATGGATTCTCTGCAACTTAGACGCATGATTTTTTTCCCCTTCAACGAATATTAGAGGGAACATTTATGGTGGGGTCCAGTTCTGTTTGATGGTTGCGTTGACGGGCCACTAAGAGAATAAATCCGACCATGAAATAGCCGCAAGCTTCGACACTGGGACCTCCAGTCAATATTGATACGTAGTACGCACTTGTTATTACATATATGAATTAAAAGGGGGAGACCATGGAACAGTGCATCGCAAAACCATTAAAAAAACACACACACAACCACTGAACAACAAACGTGTCGAAAAAGCAGCTCGTATTGGAGCGGACATAGCTGGAAAACTATCCGCGAGCAAATATCCTGGCGGACAGTATGTGGAATAAACCCTCTCTCACAGTCGACAATACGAAACGCGATCGGTGGTAAACAAAAAGGGCGCGGGACTCAAGACTGAACTGGTAACTAAAAACACGACATCCATTCACGTCATGGGGTGTTAAGGTCTCACAAATCTGAATGAAGGTCGCGGGTGCGGCGCGTGAATTCGTCCTAGACGGCAGAGCGCTGATTGATAAATCGTCGCAGTCGAAGAGGTCGCTTCCGCTGCTTCGGTGTGTTGAGACGGGCATAGTTCACCCTGGCACAATATTAAAGAGTGTTTAGAACATCTATCCGAGAGATATCGTTCAGTCTCACCAATGTATAACGTCACATGACAGCGTTTACCAACAATGTAGCATTCAACATTGCGGCTAGCAGCAAGGAAACCGACTCTCATCTGTCACTATGCTTCACTTTCACGAATTAACGATTTAAGTCTGTTTGTTTTTTGTTAAATAGTACATTTTAATTAATTTTTGGGGGTCTTTTTAAGGGACATAAGTCGTAACTTCACTCACCATTTGTTGTTAACTTACACTTTTTGTCTAATTTCCTAAGCCTTTTAACATACATATACATTATTTATAGATCCCCATTTTAATTATTGTTGTATTTGAGCATATCAATGTTCTTGCCTTTTAACCACGTTCTTACTAACTTGCTTTCGTTCCTTTTTGTCTATTTGTTGTCTATCTACAAAAGTTCAAATTTTCCAACGTAAAATTAAACCCCTTCTGATGGTCCTAGAGATTTCAAAATTTTACCACAGATACATCCTGGATAACAATGCATTTAATTAAAGAGAGAGACGACAAGCTTATATACGGGATTTAATTTAATTTTTTTTAAAGTGGATTAAAAAGAAGAAAATAAATTAGAACTTTTACGTTGATGTACATTGATTTAATATGACTAAAAACTTGGAGCTGGTGCTTCAAAATCCCATTCTAATTTAGAAATACACTACAAAGATAGGTGTTTGGTAAAAAAAAATGAAAGATTTATAATTTAGAAGGCAAAAGAGAGATCAATAAGTGAGAGAATGACTCACGTTTTAGTCATATTAAATCAATTTACATGAACTTATAAGTTATTATTTATGTTCTTCTTTTTACTTTGTCTATAACAAAATGGTTTTTAAAAATATTTTTTTAAATTCCATCTTTAAATCCTATATATTAACTTGTTGTGTCTGAGGCGGGCGACCGACCGACCGTGCGACCATGCCCAAAAAAATTTTTGGATCGATTTTTAACCCACTTTCTCGTAAGCTAACGAGCTGAAATTTTGCAGCAGACTCATGCCAAAGATAAAAATGATTTATCAAAATTTCAAATCGATCGAATGGACAGTAATTGAATTATTGAATTTTAAAATTATTTTACCTATTTCTTTATATCATGTTAAGTTTTTGATATAGAGTGTTGTGGTGCGTAATATGTTCAACAACCTTTCATGTCGCGCAATAAGGTGCACATTACATTGACAGTACTATTTAAAATTATATTCACGATCGGTGCGCATTACATTAAACACGTTTTACGAGACCTAACTAGAATTTTGTTTTTTTCGGATTGTTTTGCCCTGCGTATTATAATGAACATCCTTATAGTTATGTCTTGTATATAAAGTAAGGATTCATTGTGAAAAACATGTGGTTTTTTTTACGGATTTAAAAAATATTTCTTCTTTTAAGAGAATGTTTCTTAAACCTCTTGAGGTGGATTATTTTCCTATGTCTCTTTCTGTATATGATTTTTCCAAAAACCTCTGCTACACTTGGCACCCCAAATTATTCATTCTAGTACGATGCGTAGTGTTAAAAATGTGAAGAATAAAGATTAGTTGACCACGTAATTTATAGGGGATTCCCCTTTCTATAGCCGAATTTCAGAATTCCCGATGATGCCAATAAAACACGAACAATGGAATAGTATTTTGTAGACGCAAAAGAGGCTTAATTGAAAGTAGGTTACGAGTTACGGTTATAGTACGGGCGCTTCTCCAGTGATCTCAATTGATTACTTTGCTTAAACATCTCATTTTTATTGGTGGATACCGGTAACTAGAAGGTAGGTTGGCGTTGTTTTGTTTCTTTGTTGTTCTTTTAAAAATCTCTATGTGACCCCGGCCTCCAGGATACTACAACTACATTGAATGAATTAACAAAACATTTTTTGGGCTAGTAATAAGTAAAATATTTTAATATACTGAAACTGTTCTTTTTGCTGTTGAACTTCTCTAACGGAGACCAATAGACTATAGAAAACTGTTATATGTAAATATGGTGTGTATTTGAAATCTCCGAGAATCTTTCTGAAAATAGAATAATTATTAATTATACATATATAATATGTCAACAAGGGAGTTAGCTTGGAAGAAGAAAAAAAAAAGACTGATCAGAGGGGGACTAAGAAGAAAAAAGAATACATTTTGAAGCTCCCATGTAACTACCAAACAGTTTTTAATTCTTTTTTTTTTTTTTTTTTTAAACAATGGTACTGCTAACAGGGAACTAAATCTGTGCCCCACAACGTTAAAATAAAAAAAAGAGATTACCTTTACAAAAACAAAACATGGCCCTTAGGATGCATACAAGTTGAACTTGATATTACATGAAATAAATTGAAGAATACTACAAATCAGCCTAAGAAACTCATGTTCTCTGAGTCCAAGTTACATTTAAGGGTTTTTCCAGTATGAATCAGAAAATTTATAGTTAAATCCTAATGTTAGGAAAGGAACTTTTTTTTTCCTTAGAAAGAGAAATGAGAATAAGGAATTTACGAGGAAACTTTTACTCTCCAGTGTACTTAACAGATTGCTGACACGATAATTTTAGCATGAGATAGCATTAATCTCTACCATTTTAGTCATAGGGCATAACAAAGTTTAGCTGGTCCAATGTTGATATGTCACTGTCAGCTGTCAAACAAGTCCTGTAAACAAAGCTAATGCTTCAGCTCAGAAGTGATTGCAGTGATGTTGTTTATTTATTGAACATATAAACCAGTACTACAGTGCTTGAATAAATAGTAATTTTTAAAATTCCCTTATATATTAACTTCAGCATCTTTTCATGCATGGAAAAAACAAATGTAAAAAAATGACCGAATTTCCGGTGTCCTATCTGCCTGAATTTTGAACATAATCAATACTATTAGTTATGGCTCATATCTTATCTTATCTTAGATATACAGACGCTCCTTCTATGCAGAAGATAATTGCGTCCACAGACCATGAGAGATGATCTGTTGGCAAGTGATGCAGCAGTCACAGGCCACGGCTATAGGGGTTCCACGCATTACCCCAGCCGCCTAACTATTGTCTAGTTAGGTACCCATTCGGAGCTGGGTGACTCGGGGACTCCTCAGGCCCCGAGAACAAATCCTCACCTTCGTGTGGATTCGAACTCGTGACCATCGGTATGACAGTCGAGAGCGCTACCTCAAAAACTTTGCTTTTACAGGTTGTTTAATTATATTTTAACGGAGTCTGAGCAATAAGTTACTCAGGGCATTTTGTGAAAAAAGCATGTAATATAGAAGATTTTAGAACATGTCTACACTCTGATATTATCTCTGATATTATGTTTTTTTGATCATTGACTTTGTGATTGTTTTTAGTGTCAGAAAAGTATCACATTAAATCCAAACATCATAAAATTACTTTATGATGATTACAATGTAATTAAAAGATGATGACTAACAATAAATATTGCCCCTCATTTCCTTTGAAATATTCAAATTCATTTGTGGTTATACAATTAAAATAATTACTTAGAAGCATGTTTTAAAATATAGATGTATCAGTTTAATTATGTTGTATAAGAATGAATGCAAATAAAGACTGAGATAAATTGGAAAGTTAATATATTTCCTTAAATTGTTGTGATATTTGACATTTTTAGTTCAAAATAGTTGCTACGAAGTTAGGGTTAACATTTTTTTTTTAAAGGCTGAAGTTGATTTCAGACTTGCTCATACTGATTTATTTCTTGGAGAAAAGCATTTATATTATTGATAAATAAATTTTTGTGTCATACCAGGAAGTAATTTTGCTTGCTCTTGATTAATTTGCTTTAGTCGTGCTGTGTTGTGTCTATTCCGGCATCCTTCCGTCTCACGAGACGATGGTGCATCACCGTTGGGTTGGGTTGCATTTCCTCGAGTGACTGTGCAGTCCTATCCTTGAGTGACAGTCTTTGCCACAGTTTTTACACACGAGTTCTGTGCTTCCAAATGTTTTGGCCTTTCTCCTAGCTCTTCTGTCTGCAGCCTCCTCCATTCTTCGCTCCTCGGCTACTATGACGCCCTCTTTGACAACTGTGCGCCACGTAGATCGGTCTTCTGCCTTACACTCCCAGTCTATTATACAATATAATATTTCTGTACGTTGATAATTAGTCATTTAAATAAGGCTAATTCAACCAGACTTTATGCTCTGATTTTCAGTTGAATAAGAAGAGGAAGATGGTAGGAACTGAGAAATGGCAGATCTCATTAATATTTTGTTGAATGTTCTTTTTTTTGTTTTCAAGTTTTTGATAGGAAGTCATGCCAATGCTAAAAAAAAACTGTAAGGTTTTGAAAAAAAATGGCTAATGCAATAGGGTTTTTGTCGTTGTTCCAAGTTGGAGTTGATGCTTAAGTCAACAGTTAACACAAATCTGAGCATGACATCATAGAAAGATGCTTTTGGCTGGGTATCTTGCTTATGTCACTCCCTGTCATGATGATGCTGACCTGGTGTTTATATAGTGTCTAACCACATGTATCCTTATCTTATAGGTCTGCCCATTGACTGAGAGTAGTTTTTAATTAAGTTTTGCTCACAAACATTTTCTTCTTATCTCCAGGGCCCCACTTAGAAAAACTTACGAACATAAAAAGAAGCAAGCACATGTTTGTATTATTTACTTTTTTAAAACAAGTAAGTTGTTGTTTTTTTCTTCTCTGTATTATAATACATTTTCTTTATTAATTTTTAATAAATACTTTCACTCAAAATTAACTGCTGTAAATATAAATATTCTATAAACGGTGCTTTAAATATTTTAAAAATGATGCAGTTTAGGATATCCGCCAAGTATTTATCACCATGTTTCAAGGACGTGCAAAATGATTTGTTCATTGTTTCATTTTTTGTTTGAAAATTACTCATAAAATTTTTTTGCATCACTCACCTTCAGTGTTATCAGACCAGAGTGTACAGATTGGCCTTGTTTAAACTTAGTCATCAGTTATTGAAATTACCTGTCTTATAGAATAATAATAAAGAATAGTGTTTGTAAAAAGATTAGCACTTTTAAAAAATAATTTTTTTAGCAGTTGCTCCCTATAATTATCAAAATGAAACCTCAATACACTTCTCGACTAGTGTGTTGTTTCTGTAACAGTTGCAGCACTATTGCTGCAAACTTAGTACTGAGACTGGTCAAGAATACCAAAACTATGGTCTATTCTTTTTGTATATTATGCAGTCAAACTTTGCCAAGTTGAATCTCCCTAAGACAAAAACATCCCTATATTGAATTTATTGTTAAGTCCCAGCTAAATTCTACATATATTTCGTCATTTTCCCTAACTCAAAACCCTGTAAGTGGAAAAAATTTTCTGGTCCCTTTGATTTTGACTTAGCGAGGTCCAACTGTCATCATCATCATCATTGCCTGTCGTCCCATCTGGGGCATCCCGGTCGTGCGCCAATCTCTCTAAAGGTCCCCAGTTATGTCCACTCTTATTGGAGTCTGTCTCCAGTTCCCTTCTCCAGGTCATTTTGGGTCGACCTCTTTTCCTCGTGCCCTGGGGGTTCCATGTGAGGGCTTGTCTCACAATGCTGGATGTAGGCTTTCTGAGGGTGTGGCCAATCCATCTGCGCTGATGTATTAGCTCTTCCATTGGCTCTTTTGTGTACGTTGCCAGAGGTCCTCATTGGTGATAATATTGGGCTAGCGGATTTGGAGAATTGTTTGGAGACATGTGTTTATAAATGTTTGAAGCTTTTTCGAAGTGGCTGCTGTAATCCGCCATGTTTCAGCTCCATATAGCAAGACATGCTTAACTGTGGTGTTGAATAACCTGCCCTTGGTCTGGAGGGTCAAGTTGTTGCAGCTCCAAACATTTTTTAGCTGTTTAAATGCTGTTCTTGCTTTGCCAATGCTCACTCTAACGTCAGCATCTGGCCCTCCATGTATGTCTATATTGCTACAGAGGTATGTAAAGCTATCCACCTCCTCTAGATTTGTTCCTCCCAGTGTTATTGGGGTGTTGCTTGATATATTTATTTTAATACGAGGTCCAACTGTATTTCTTGTAAATATTTCTAGACATGTACTAATCAAATGATGTCCTTGCTTACAGTTCATCAACATGTTGTGTTTTATGGCAGAGACGGATTAGACAAAGCAGATTTTACAATAAAACATTTAACAGATAAATGTGTGAGTTTTTTTTCTTTAATCCATTTTTTTTATTCACAAAAACTTTGCTGATTATCCCAGTGGTTAAGTTTATTTGATTAATTTTTTCTGAAAAGAAGTTTTATAGAATAGTGATAGCAAATAAAGATGAGTGTTTTTTATATTGTTGATTGCTTCCCTAAATAAAAAAATAAAGCTATCATAAACGGAATAACTCCCATAAAAATATACTTAAATCATTATTGCACAAGATACATATAATGTTTAAAATCTTCAAAAGTCAATATAGTGTGTTTGAAAAGAAGAATAAGTAAAATAGTGCGAATAAACTAAGTATTTGTATTTGTATTTTTTTCTTTCTATATCTGCTTGCTTCAAACCTGGTTGAGTATCAGTCTTATCATGTTTAACCATTAGTGCCTATCTGGCATGGCCTTCCTTTCTAGCTCACTCAAATTTCTTTTCTATTGCCACAAATTATTTTATTCTAGAAATCATCAGCATTCTAAATTTGTTACCCATTTTCTTCTGTTTCTCTTATTATTCAATCATAGAAACTGATTTGTTGTACTTGAATTATAGAGTAAATTTCATTGTGCCGGCTAATATATTTTGATGTGAAATTAAATTTCCCCATTAACTTTGTAAAACCCCAGAAACTGAAGAAGGAGGACACTATAGAAAAGATAACAAGCATACAAGGCAATCTAGCCTACAAGGAAGGCAACTATAAGCAAGCATTAGAATTGTACACCACGGCCTTAGAAATTGAGTAAGCACATAATGCATCCATGATCATCTTAAATGTATCTCTTTATTATGCCTTTTTCCCTATCAATCAACATAATTTTTAGGTAATTTCCAAATAGATTTAAATTGATTAATTGCTGATGTTTTTTATCTTTAATTTAAAAACAAATATCAATTCTCATACCAAAGTGTTGAGTTGAAATGCAAACATGGGTGGTGATGTAATAATACCCTGCACTTAGTTATAATAAATATCCTTTTTTTTCATCCATGTTGTCAACTTTATTTTCAATAAATTATTTCTTGGCAGTCCATTAAACAGTCAGCTGTATAGTAACAGAGCCAAGACTCAACTCCTGTTGAAAAATTATAAGTAAGTTTCCTTATTGATTTAAGCAGTCAGTACTAGAATATTTTTCACTCTCTCTTGTCAGTAAAACTAGAAAACTTTGAAAGCTGTGTACTTGATGGCAGTATTTTTTAGCTGTTTTGCTTTGATTTTTTTTAGTTTAACTTGTTCAGAGTAAAAATGGTCAACTCTAGATTTGAGCAATGTAAGAGGTTAACATAATAAATCAAATTTTGCTTCAAGAAGCTTAATGTTTTTAAAAGATATTAATTAGGTCAGGGGCTCTTAATTTTGTCAGTCGTAGATCATGTGGTGGGGTTTCTTGAAAAGTTTACCATGAAGTACACAATCTGTATTTCCTTTTTTGTATTTTACAAAATGCATACAATTTTATTCTTTTAAATGTTTTTTACATAGCTTATTCTATAAATGTTTTCATGTCATATTTGGACTGACAAGTGAGTCCATGAAACATTAAAGATAAAGACTCCTTGATTTAGAAAAGTTACGGTCGCATGAAACAAATTTCAACATGTCTCCTGAGTTGTTTTTCAGTTCTTTTTAAAAGAATAACCTAAAATGAACTTTTCCTATGATTTTTACCTATTTTCCCTAGCGCCGCACTTTGTGATAGTAAACGGGCTATCGTGCTAGATCGTTCCAGTTTTAAGGTATTTTATAACATCAAATCTCCTGTGTCTTTTATTTTTTCTTTACTCTTTCAAATGTTACAATCTTATCATACCTTTTTGATTATAATTATGGGTAATAAAATATGTTTTATCTTCACCGCTTAAGGAAAACAATGTTCTTCCCCTTTAGCACTGTTGATAAATGCTATTGTTCAAATGTAATGACTTAACAGACGCTTGGTCTGTGTCACACTGTGCTCAGTGTAGATATCATTCTGCACCTGCAAAATGTCATTTTGACATATTTACATAATCCAGTATAGTTTCTTCGTTTTCTTATATTCCTGTGTCATTGTTTATATATTTTTAAAATCTTTACTTAATTATTATATTTACCCATGATATAAAATGTCTTATATAATATAAATATAATTTTAATACTCGTGTTAGTTATTGGTACTGATGAAGGCATTAGCCAAAACATCTACATTTGAATTTGTTGATTAAAAAGGCTTCAACTTATTGTTTTGAGCACACAATTAGTTTGTGTATCTTGTATTTTATTTAAAAGCTTTATCACAGTCCTATTCATTATGGTGTATTACATAATCCAGCCCTTACCAAAAAATTCACAGTGCAACCGCAATTTTTAAAACAGCAAATACTTAACATTGTATTGAAAATCACTCTCATTGAAAAATAATAATCCTAAAGTTGCAACTTTCTGGAAGACAAATTTTATAATTTTTAGTTTTTTTTACTTTTTTTAAAGGGCTTTTGAATAAATTGTTTTTGGTTTCTGTGTTGTTGATAAGATGTAATTAATTAAAAAATATAACTCCCAATACAGGATTATTTTAGGGCAGCGGAGCTCTATTTAGAGTTAGATCAGCTGGATAAAGCAGAGGAGCTCAATAAAATGGCTTTGAAATACGCCAATGATTCTCAAAGGGAGTACCATAAGCAGCAGTCTCAGGATATAGAAGAAGGTAATTGGTTGGACTTCAATGGGTTGTAATTTTAAAAAATGTCACATTCTTATTTTTTACAATAAATGAAAAGTCTTTGGATACATCATCTTTTTAAAAAAGTTAATTTATTCAGTTTGTTGTTGCTTTTTTTCTAAATTAAATTATCAATTTAAGTGATGCAATCGGATGTTTGCTTCATAGAATGGAATAATCGTCTGTACAGAAAGAGAGTCTGTTATGTATAAAATAAATTGGTAGAAAGGATACACATAATGTTTTATAGAAAGTATACAAACAGCAATTAAATATAAGAAATACAATTCTTTGATTTGATAAACATTAATAAAACATTATTCTAAAACGTGTGTGTTTACATCAAACATGAAACTGAAATCTATTTTTTTTTCAGCTAAGAAAAAGAAATTCAAGGCCAGGTAAATAGCATTTCTTATTTCAAATTTATGGCTTGTTCTATTAATAAGTTTAATGAGAGATTTGTAATATGAACTGAGAAGGATCAATAATAGTGTAAGCTATATGATGGGGTGATGGCACTTTAGGATGGTTTTCATGTATGGTTATGGAGGATGCTCCTGATCATTTAAGATTAATGTAAACTTGTGGAAATGTACCCTGGTGGGGGTTTATGATGATTATGTAAGCTGGTGAGGATGAATAGAGATTGCTTGGTTTTTATGTAAACTGTTGATGATGCTTGATTGTCATCAGCTGGTGACAATATTTGGTTTATGTTCTCTCTCTAAGTCTGTGTGTTCGTGCAGCTACCTGCCTGATGGCAGGCAGCAGTTTAAAGTTACCACATGGCAAAATTTGATGAGGGTAATAATATATTTGGGTTTGTTGGATTTAAATTTTTCATAATTAAAAAAATGAAAGCTGCTCAACTTTGAGCGAGATTTTATTATTTTCACATAAACGAAACAACTCTTGAAAGGGAATCATTGTGTGTGGTTTTTATTTACGTTTGAAGTTTGTGATGCAAGTTGTTTCTAATGTTTTCTTGTTTTATCCCAGGAATAAAGACCGAGACAGCATAAGTTGTGATAGGATGGAAGAAAAAGAAAATGAGGTAATTTCTCTGCTCAGTAGGCTCTTTTAAAAATAATAATTTTAATTTTAAATTTACAACTAATAATGCTAATAATGCAAGCTTAATTTAAGCGTTTTAAAATTTTTTTTATTATTATTTTTTAAAATTTAAGCGTTAAAGGAAAAAAAAGAGAGAGAGCAGTCTTAATTAATATTATGTGTTAGCTTCTCTTTAATAGAATGGAATATTTTATCAGTGTATCTGAATCACTTCACCTATGTACAACAAATGAATATAACGAGTAGATCTTTCCAATGAGATTTGTAAATTTGGAGCTGAGAGTTTTTGAAATCCTGTGTGAAAAGTCATCTCTGAATCCATTATTTAATGGATTTTTGGTGTAACTGGTTGTGCTATAATTATAATGCCATAAGCATTCTTCCATACACAAAACATAATAAAATGTCTAGACAAAAGGGGAGACAAGTCATGATGCTGTTGTGTTGGCAGCTGTTAAAACGGGCGTATTCCTCTATGGAATCAATCAGGACAATAGCCAACACTGACTGCTATTCAGATTCTAAATAATTACTATATTTATTTTATTAATTAAACAACTCCCAAGGACTCTGGAGAACCAAGGTATTTTTTGTATAAATCCAAAAAACATTCATTCCTTGCCACTTGTGGTATATTTCTATTGCTTTATTTTGCAATGTGGGCTTAGATCCAATGCTGGGCTCTGCATTTCAATATTGTAACCTTTACTGAGTAGCAAAGACAAGATCCAGCTGTGAGGTTATCTCACAAATCCTCTCAATTTTAATAAGTCCTCATTAAGTTCAACAGTAATTATTCAACAGTCAGCCAATCATGACAATTGATGTCAGATGATTTGTTGGTTGTGGGGGTTGAATTCAATCTATTCAGCTGATAAAATCTGATATCATTTGAATATATAAGATTTATCTTTTATAAGTTTTTAAAAAAATTTAATGTTTGATGACCATTAATTGAAATCTAATATTGACTTTAAAAAAAAAAAAACATATTTTAACTTGACACTCCAAATGTTTTTGGTTAAAATTCACATCTTG
The DNA here is from genome assembly GCA_002072015.1 of Radix auricularia. Lineage (NCBI taxonomy): Eukaryota > Metazoa > Mollusca > Gastropoda > Lymnaeidae > Radix > Radix auricularia. The sequence goes on from MUZC01004461.1 coordinate 690,729, forward strand.
CTGGTTTTATTTGCTTTGATCAGATTAAAAAAAAACAACAGTATTTCAAAATTCATTTTTATTACTGAACTCACAGCGACAATCCTTATACCATAGAGACTCGTATGCAGACAAGGTGGCACCTAGGTTGTAGCAAGTCAGAATACGGAAATTCCGCACCCCTTTGTGAGGTCACTTTCAGTGGGGGCATTTTTTACCATGCCCTGGATGCTTCAGAAGCTACCGCTCAGAGGGGTCACTCAGCTGTTAGATTCCTTTGGGGGAGGGGACAGGGTGGCTGGGAGGGTTTCCCAGGAGCACTAAGCTCGGGGCTGCTGATTTTCTTCTACATGCAGGTTCATTTGGTTTACACATGATTATTTGGCATAAAACAATGTTTTAGTGTTGGAAGAAAAAGAAAGAAAAAAAAACACTTATATCTTTCAGCCGCCAGAAAACCACTCCCCTGTTCAAGAGTATAATAAACATCTATCTAAAGGCTCTTCTGCTTATAATTCCATGAAGTATATCAATGCAGCAGAGTTTTTCCATAATGCCTTAGACTTGATATCTAAACATGGCAAAGAGGTAAGCTTTTTTCTTTTCTTTTTGCATTAAAAAAAACAAATTTCATTATCATTTGAGTTTCCTTTGTACTAGTTTGTACTTTGTTGATTTTATTCTTTGAAGAGTGTCATTGAACAATAAAATTAGAAGGCATTATGCAACTTCTGGTAGATAATTGTTAAATAAAATACTTTGTGTTTTTCACCATGTCATGTCATTGCTTATGCTAAGAATAGGTGTGGGAGAGGTGTTCTAAAGTTGTCTAATGTCTTATGTATATATGTATGTTCTGGTGCTGAGGTCCTTTTATTGTCACTATCAGAAAGAGATCAAACCTCTTCCTTTTGTTATGTCACAACAATTGGCTGATTGATTATCTTTTTTAAAAAAAGGGGAAAGGGGGGTCAACTGTTATTCTAATACTATGTTGTTTAATTAAAGGAAATTTAAGGAGATGGTATGTACAGCTTTTTTGCTGTGCTATAATCTAAGATTTTGAGAAGTGCTTGGGGGACAGTGATTATGATATCTGGTTTTCAAATAGTCATGGCAAAGTGTGTTAAGTTTCCACCCTGCCGGTCAGACAGGATGGGATAATTGCCGGATTATCATTCTTACCTACATTATCTCATAATTAGTCATCCTCTAAATTCATACATACTTAGGATTCTATGAAATTAATATATTATTATTATTCTTATAACTTATGTTACCTATGTATACTTGACTGCGCAGAAATTCCTGAAAATTGTGTCTTTGTTTTTTTTTTTATTTCTTCTGCTTTATTTTACCACCAAAATTTTTATTTACAAGTTGTTGTTTTTCTTTTATCCTCTCTTATATGCTACAGGTTCTAAATGTTAAAGAAGATGATTTAAATTTACTTAATTTTGTCTACGCCATGGCTTGTATACATACACCCAGTATTCATGTAAGTAGATTAATGTACTGTATGTTGAAATGATTATTTTGCCAATAAAATTTTTTGACACATGCTCATTTTTGCCATTGTCTGTGGTGACACATGCTTTAAGAAATGATCTTAACATTGATAGGATGCAACTCATCACTTGTATTACATAAGCCAGGGTTCTCAAAAGTTATTCTGTATCCCTTTGGAGTTTATTTAAATCACATCTTGAACCCCCTTCAAAATTAATCATGTTCTTTAAAGTTGTGGAAAAAATGTCTAATTTTGTGAACATGTTAACAAGGGAATTGCAGAAAATAAACTTGTGACATATGGCATAAAGAAAAGTGTTAAAAATACAATTTTAAAAATGTTATCATTTTAGGTGCTTTTATCCAAAGTAAATTAATCCTCTGTCACACAACACCCCTGGAGGGAGTCGAAACCCCGAACTAAATTATCTGTATGACTTCATTTCACAACTGACTGAATTATTCACATGTGTGTTCTGTAAAACTTGTTTCTTATTGAACTATTTTCATATGTCTATGTTCTGTAAAACTTGTATCTCATTGAACTATTCTCATGTGTCTATGTTCAGTAAAACTTGTATCTTATTTAACTATTCTCATGTGTCTATGTTTAGTAAAACTTGTATCTTATTAAACTATTCTCATGTGTCTATGTTCAGTAAAACTAGTATCTTATTGAACTATTCTCATGTGATCTTATTGAAGTATTCTCATGTGTCTATGTTCAGTAAAACTTGTATCTTATTGAACTATTCTCATGTGTCTATGTTCAGTAAAACAAATATCTTATTGAACTATTCTCATGTGATCTTATTGAACTATTCTCATGTGTCTATGTTCAGTAAAACTTGTATCTTATTGAACTTGATTTACCCACTGAGTTCTAGCTAGAAGGGTATGGGTCATCTCCATATCACTAGAAAATGGTATTTAAAAAAAAGGGATTGTTTTAGAGTTTGGAATTCAGCAATGGTCAAAATTTTTGGATATCAAACAACTAGCCATAATCTTAACAAAAAATTGTTGTTTTTGTTTTCAGAATTTACAAAATGCCATTGACAGGTTTATTAGTATTGTCCAGGGAGATTTGTTTCCTGCTGCATGCTACGGTCTTGGTTTGGCTTATTTAACTTTACACAGGCAAGTTTTCATACATACCAAAGCTCTTTGTAAAAAAAGAAATTTAAAAAATGTAACAACCACATTTCTAAAAGGGCACACTGCATAAGATTCAAAACTTTATTTCCTCCTCCTGTATTGCCTACTTATGTGTACATTCAATAAAATTCATCCCCATATTTATTTTTAATTTGTCTTATTTTTCCCTATATAATATATAATTACGTCATTTTGCTTGTTGACATTTCAGATATAAAGATGCAATCGATCACCTAACTAGAGGCTTAGAGAGTGTAACAAACTATGAGGGCATTAAGGGCTATTCATGGCCTCAGACTAACAACCCCATTGATGAGACTGACCCTAAAATACTTAAAGTAAGCGGTTGTCAAAGTTTAATTATGTATTTACGTCATACATTCTTTTTTCCCCTTAATTTGGTGTTATTGTTGATTGTTTACTTCTAAAGCTGTCTGATGCAGTAGAGCTCATTCGCATACAAATTATGTCTCTTTCACATAGATGCCAACTTCCACAATAAAGAAGCTTTACTCTAATGGTCTAGTTGTTCAGCTTTGATCTTATCACAGGTCCAACTGCCATGTTCATTATTTCTGCTCCATGAATTTAATAGTGGTCCCCTGTCAAATAATTGAAGTCTGATCAATTTAACAACATTTACAAACATGTAATCAGTGAATTCCTTTTTTTATTGAAATGTGCAGTCAGTGAATGTTTAATTCACACATGCACTTCTTGGATGCCTTGTTTATTAAACTCATGTCAGTCATCCGATGTTTTCATCCGCAGAATTTATTGACGGAAAAATTAAAACAGTGTAAGACTCCGGCTAGGCCAGATGCATTTTGTACATTTCACTTAGATACAGAAATAACGAGGGGTGAAATATATAAGATGATACCTGATTATAAGGTAAGGCTTATTGGAATTTAAGACTCAATTTTTCAAGTAAATGCCCTAAAAAAATTCCAATCACAAAAGTTAAATGTCAAATCCACTGGTAAATAGGTCATAAAATGAATAGACACAGGTATTCCAGACTTGTTTTGATTGTTTTAAAGTTGAAACACATTGAAATATAGCAAATTTATTTGTTTTGATAATGCAATCAGCTTTGCCATTTTGGGTCTGGATTATTTTTAAAATACTCGATGCAGTCTGAAATGAGCACTGGATTATGAAAATTATCTAACGTATCTACTGGTTAAGTTGTTATTTTGACTCAAGTTTGGTTTTCGGCTGTCAAAATAAAATAAAATATTTTGATAGTAGTTATTGTGAGGCCCCTACCACCATTACATCTGTACCATAGGGTTATTTTTTGGGCTGCGGAAATTACTGATTAATTTTTCGAATTAAAATTAAAGAAAATGTTTTAATTTTTTTCGATTCATTAATAAATGCATAATTGTCAATAATTATTAATAGTTTTTTTTTTTACGAACAAAATTCTCCATTTAAAAAAAAAAAGATTTTTTAAGCGTCAACTTTAAAATAACCTGTTTTATAAGGACAATGATAACCAAACACATTGTTTTTTAATTAATTAACAATAACAAAATTTAAATTAATTGACATTATATTGAACTACTTATATATAAAGTATCTCCTAGAATATTATATTTTTTAAAATTAAATTAAATTCAATACTTATGGGAATTTTTTTTAAATGCCATAAAAGTGTACAAAATGTGAAAGACAAACAACATAGTGATAAAAGTGATTATGAGGCCTTAGAAAAAAATCATAACTTTTGAAAAACTTGGGATAAAAAGAGGATCTTTGTGTTTTTGTTAATCATAAAACAATTCCTATATGGCTGTATTACTCTTATATTTTGAAATCTTCATCTAAGTGCCTAAACTTAAATACGTTATTTAAATTATTTTTATTGCTAACTGTTTTAAAAATAACTAAAAAAAAATCAATTGTTTGTTTTGATTACTTCCCTTGAAATTTACTGCTTAATAACGTCACAATCTTTATTTTTAGCTTAACAAAATTATCGATTAATTAATCAGTAATTTTTCAAAAGTTAACGATTAAATTTAATTCAATCGATAACAGCCCTAGTTATTTTATGTAATATGAGTTTTGATAAGCAGTAATCATTTAATTTTTTAAAGTTGTCATTGATATGAAATCTTTAAGATCATTTAAGAACTGCAAATCAACAAGAATTCATTGGATTCTGTTGTAAAGGATACCCATAAATTTAATCATCATTTTAATGCACTTATTTATTTTAAAAAACTAACTGCTACACAAGCTTATTTTAAATAAGCCTATATTTTCATCTACATTGAATGATTAAATTTCTTAAATGATTAAAATTAAACAACTTAAATTTAGCAGTGAAATTTTTTTCCCCAGGGTTCCATAACACTTAAATGTAGTGCCAAGTGTGTTTTAGAATTTCATATGACTTGCTGGAAGCTCTACAAACAAAATGTAGCTGACAAACATTCAGACAAGGTATGTCTATGTTGTTTTCCTTAACCTGTTTGCCAAATTTAATCAGCCTTGGATTTTAAATAGCTTATGTGTAGTAATCCTACTCGTTTCTTATTCTTTACATAACATTTACATAACTTACATGTAGGAAAATCCTAATTTCTTATTCATAATAAACTTCTGGGTTTTTAAAAAAATTGAAATTTTTGACATAAAATATTCATTATGACACAGGATGGCTCATTTACTGAGTATAGCCATTTAAAATTAACATATATAACCCAAAGATTTCACTATCAGGAATCAAAGTTATTCTTCTGTCCGGTATTTGTGAAGCTTCTGTCATGAATTTAGAGTAAAAACAATTTTCCAGAAGTCCCCCCTCACCTCCACCATCATCATAATCATTTGTCCTTTAGGTTCCTTGTGGAACACGGGGCCTCTGTCAAAGCTCGCCACTGTGCACGGTCCCTTGCCAGTCGCTTCAATTCTTCCCAGCTCTTTCCAGTTCTTCCAGCCTCATCTCCATGTACGCTTGGGTCGTCTTCCTGGCTGGCGTTTTTCCCTTGGGGTTCCAATCTAAGGCCTGCCTCACCCTGCTGTTATCTTTCAGAAGGGTGTGTCCAATCCGTCTCCACTCCTTTCCATGATCTGTTGTTCTACTGTCCTTTGTCCACATCTCTCCCAGTTTGTTGTTTTTGACCTTGTCGAACCATTTCACCTCCACCAGTTTGGAGTTTTCGACCTTGTCGAACCATTTCACCTCCACCAGTTTGGAGTTTTCGACCTTGTCAAACCATTTCCCTCCACCAGTTTTGAGTTTTCGACCTTGTCAAACCATTTCACCTCCACCAGTTTAAATACAAATGTCTTTTGTTTCTCCAGGAGATGTTAGACCTAAGGTGCCCCACACCTTGCTGTTGGGGCTTTACATGTACCGTAATTATAAACAAGCCAGGCCAGGAGCCTAAACATTTTGTAAGTACATTCATGTCTTGTCATTGTGGGTCCTTTTGGTGGTGTCTTGTCATTGTGGGTCTGTTTAGTGGTGTCTTGTCATTGTGGGTCTGTTTAGTGGTGTCTAGATCATTGTGGGTCCGTTTAGTGGTGTCTTGTCATTGTGGGTCTGTTTAGTGGTGTCTAGATCATTGTGGGTCCGTTTAGTGGTGTCTAGTCATTGTGGGTCCATTTAGTGGTGTCTTGTCATTGTGGGTCCATTTAGTGGTGTCTTGTCATTGTGGGTCTGTTTAGTGGTGTCTAGATCATTGTGGGTCCGTTTAGTGGTGTCTTGTCATTGTGGGTCTGTTTAGTGGTGTTTTGTCATTGTGGGTCCGTTTAGTGGTGGCTTGTCATTGTGGATCTGTTTAGTGGTGTTTTGTCATTGTGGGTCCATTTAGTGGTGTCTAGTCATTGTGGGTCCATTTAGTGGTGTCTTGTCATTGTAGGTCCGTTTAGTGGTGTCTTGTCATTGTGGGTCCATTTAGTGGTGTCTTGTCATTGTGGATCTGTTTAGTGGTGTCTAGATCATTGTGGGTCCATTTAGTGGTGTCTTGTCACTTACTTTTTCATATTTCTGAAGTTTTTCCCTTTGAAATTTTTTACAGCTTTTGTTGTAACATTGTCTGTATATAAACAATGACAAGCTCATGATAAATGATGAGAATTGTTTTAATCCGTTATGATTATGACAAAAAACTATGTAATACTATGTAATATATTCTTGTTTTGTTTTTTCCATCAATCTCTGTTTTTTTTTTTTTTTTTTTTTTTTGTTTTTGTTGTTTTTTTGTTTGGGTTAAGCTACAAAAGGCTTCACACCCACCAAACATTTCTATATATACCAAGTAATGCACATAGGGTTAAATTTGTGTGTGCCGTCAGTCAATGAAATGGACGTGTTCACATTTTTGTTGCAAAGTAATGACTGTTAATAAGGTAAGGTTCCTATAGCCACGTCTATAAATAGAATGGCAGACTAATTTCCCATAGTTCTTCAACCCCAACTGTTTACAGTTTGTATTATTTTGTTACGGGGATTACCTTTATTCTTTCAAGCTTGTGTTGTAATATATGAAATCCACTGACGGTGTAATCTTTGTACTAACTTTGGAAATTGAACGCTTAACAACCTACTCATCAAAAACCAACGATATCCGTTTTAATCCGTGACACTTACTTAAGCTTGCGCCACGCTCACTCTGAACGACCACTTTCCCTCACCGAAAATTACCAACGTCAAAGGTGTGTGGGTGGGTGGTCGCAGTTGACTGCTCTTCATTTCACGCTCTCTACGCCCATGCCTACATCGAAACTGTTCTTTGATTTTACCGACCTGGTGTTATTTTTAAATTAAAAAATTCGCTTTTGACAAAGCCGTCAACACTAATAAAAATGGCGTTTGCCCGTTGAGTCAGCCGCCTTGGGCTGTAAGACGGGAACAGTTGGGAACACTGATCTACAGTCGACCACATTTTTCGTGTTGTAATTAGGAAAAAGTTGCGAGAATTAACAAGGGAACTTAATTTGTAAGTTGTAATTAGGACAAAGTTGCGTGAACTAACAACAGAACTATACATAACACAATTTAAATGTTATAGTTAGAAAAACAGTTGTGGTAACAACAGACCACAATTTTCACGTTGTAATTAGGAAACAGTTGTTATAACTAACAGTGAACCACCTTAAGGGCACAAGGTAAAGTTTGATTTAGCCGCACCTTGTTCTGGCTCCAGTGTTATAGAAAAGGTCATTGAATAAGATTAGTGACACTACAAAACAACGAACGTATCGAGGAAAAGCCTGTCTCAACAACCAAACAACTAGGGAAAAAAAATAAACCGACTTTATCAAGAAAGAAGGAAATGACGAATGCTCTGTTTACCGGGTCAAATACGCAGTTATTTTTTGTAGCCTGATCTTAGTCCCATGTCTATCCCAAATCACATCATTCCATCATCGAATGCATCGTTATAAAAAAAGAGGTGAATATTTATTCATCTCTGGCTGTTACATAGATAATGAATTGGCTAAGTATGGTTAAGAACTAAAAAGTTTAGTTCATTAACAACAAATAGTAACATATATTACTATTGAATCCAAGTTCTCTTATTTTATCGAACCAATTCATCAATAGTTTTTTGTTATTTTAACGCTGGGGGAGGGGGGAATAGCTAGTTAATACAAACCATACAATTGGGGTGAGGCTGCTATTAGGTAGGACAGACAAAAACATATTTAAAGGGTATACGTAGGTCTGACAGGCCGCAATAAAACAACAATGTTTTGTAGCGTCTTGTCAGGCCCACGTATTTTATGTAACATTTTTTGTTCAAAGAAACAACACCAAATCTTTGCTACACGCGTACATAAATCGAAGCGCCCGAAGTGGTGGCCTAAGTATGTAACCCCGATAAAGTGCCGCTGGGTTGGGGTGGGGGTGGATGAGGAAAAATCCCTGCTCCTCAATCTTACCGAAACAACACCCAAACACAAGGGTTGTTATTTCAGTGACAATAGTTTTAGTACCCACGTGTGTAATAAACCCACGTTGTATTTGAACACAGGCTTATTACTCCAACGTTGGCGGTAGCGCTAAACAAAAGCGGGTGAGGGCGGGGAATCTGGTCGTTGTCGTTAGCGAGAGACGCCACACTGGGCAGGGTCTCTGGAACCCCCCCCCCACCCACCAACTTCAAGTCCCCCTCAAGGTTTTGGTCGTCGAAGGTGAGGTGTCCCCCTTCCCCACCGCCCGCCCGCCCGGTTCGTCAGCTTACGTCACGGTTGACCCGTGTCGGTATCGCTCGCCACCTGGGCGTCATCGGGTCGTTCAAGTCTGGAAGACCAGGGTCCGCCAGCTGGCGCGCGTCTAGCCCAAGGACAACGCGACGGAGGATTAAGATTAGGATAAGCTTGTCGTGTCAGCCTCGGCCACCACTTGGTCGTATGTCCGCCGTCGGCTCCCCACTTCACCCACACGCGCACGTTGGCGGGGGGTGGAAGGGGGGCTGACGATATACAAGCTTGAGTCCAATATAAGCTGTGAGTGTTTGCATAGCTTTAACGACTGTTTTGTAAATAAGGATCGAGGGAATTTACGGCACGGTGATTTTGGTCGAGGGTCTGGCTTGTTTTTGTTGGGTGGGGGGGGGGGAGTGCGCAAAGGGGAAAGGAGGGCGGCGGCAAATTACACAACCCCACGATTTCTGCCACAGGTTCTTTACGCTTAACATGTCTGGAATACAATGAATGCTCACTCTGTCTTTTCTGAACAAAAAAAAAATAGCATCCGGCCCTAGACATATTTTGAGAATGGATTTTTTGTGAAGATGGCTAAATTTGTATCTGTGTCACTTAATGACTTAATGTATTCATTTTTGGGGGGTTAATTATCGTTATTATTATTGTTCAATTTTTTTTAAAATTTTGTTTTATTTAAAGAGCTTTCATTTCAAATTCAACCTTACAACTTTTGAAACCACGTCTTAACAACCATTCCTATTTCTCCAAAACTACCGAGTAACACTACTAGCTCACCCACCCTACGCATTGTGACCGATGTTCACTTTTAGCCCCGCGGCAGCGCAGATATCTGACCGACGACGCGCAGCAGTTGAGATATGCCGCAAAGCATATTTTGTAGGGCTGCAGAAATTATCTATTAATTTCTCGATTAATCGGTAAAAATATCGATTAAAATTATTTAAATCTATAAAATAGCAATTACAATTAAAGAACATATTTTAAACAATTTTTTCGATTAATTGTTAATAATTAATAATAGGTTTTTTTTTACGTACACACTTCTCCCTTTTTAAAAAATCGGTAATTTTTTTCAAAAATTAGCGAATAAATTTATTAAAATATTAAGTCTGTTATGAATTAATTTAATTAATTCATAACAGACTTAATATTCTTTATAAATATACATGTTTTTGAGGGGTGTAAAATTCTGTATCAAAACGGATACTGTTTATCTTTGCACACAGTTTTACTATTTTGCACTTTGCACACTGACGAACGAACCTTAGAGGGGACATTTCCACATTTTTAAAGGTTTATATGTAGTGATACGTTTCATACGCTACTTTGCCTCTTTATATCTCGATGGCAATGGTTTTTCTGTTAGTTGTCTTCGCCTCAACCGAAATTCGCTCGGATCAAATGCCGAGATTGGTGTAGATAAGTAAATAGAAAAGACGTAAACAAGGTAAGGGTTAGCCTGACAGGTCAGGACGCCCTGTCAGGCTAAACCTTACCCTGTTTAAGTCTTTTAGACGTAAACAAGGTAAGGATTAGCCTGACAGGTCAGGACGCCCTGTCAGGCTAAACCTTACCCTGTTTAAGTCTTTTCCATTTACTTATTAATAATAAGCCTGATTGCAGTCTCGCCCGCATTTTGTTCACTTGGTGTAGATAGGAGCGTTGCAATAACGAAACTCGCCGTGAACGAACTCCGAAGTTGGTTTGAAGATTGTTTGAACTGTGCTATATCATTCTTCTCCGCAGCCCAAGTCCAAGGGTTCTCAAGAGTTTCTTACATATTACGTTTTTAAAAATACAAAATAAACCTGACCATCATCTTTTTCAATAAATGGTTTAAAAATGTTTCTTCTCATTGAAATTGATCATTCCATTGTATAACTGAGTTCTAAGACTGAGTGAAAATAGTGAATGAATTTATTCCCGTTTCTTCCGGATAAGGGATTTCTCTCTCCCGTGCACAATAACGCCACCAGTACCAGCATCGTTTAGGTAGTTTATTATGGACTCAAGAAATTGTTTGGAGCTCCGCAGCTCTAGACGGTACACCTAGCTCTCAGCTAACGGTTTAATGTTGCAACCAATTAGTGATTAATGCAGACGCCCCAAAAAATGCCATCATGAGATGTTTTGTTTCTACACCAGTGAATGCTTACATGGCGTGACTTCTAACAAGATTTTTTAAAATAAAATTTTTCACCTATTTTAAAAACTGCACCTGACAGGACACCAATTAATTATCTATTACATCTAATAACTAGACACACAATAAATGAAGCCCTTAGGTGGGATTGGTAGGCTGCCCCTCCCCTCCCTTCCCTTCTTATTCCAGTCAATGCCGCGTACTCACTCAGCTCCCCATCAGCACCCTACTCTTCCTGACGCTTTCATTGGTTACCTGAATCCTATTCCCACGCAGCCTATTGGTCGCCTCGTCTTCCCCCCCCCCCCCCCCCCCAGATCGGTTGGGCTCTCACGAAATGATTGGCTGTTCATCCCGGATACTTACAGGTACGCACTGTCAATTAAACAGGTGTATATAATCTCCCACTTGCGATATTATATCATTCTGAAGATTTCGTGTCCGCTGGGTGAGAGACCTGGATCTGTGGAAGTTTTGTCATTGACTTTACTGGCCACGTATGTGTTTTTTAATGGTGCTGATTTTGGGATTGTTTGTGGATTTTTCTCTTGGCGGTTGAGTCGCCTGCGAAGGAATCCTTCGTGTTTATCAGATTTGGATTTCTCATAATATCATACGTAAAATAAACGTCACCTCAAAGAAATTTGCGTGTGTCAAATTGCTACACGAATAGGTCCAGAGTATTACGGAAAGGATTCCATAGTGCACATGAAATTTGCCGAAGACTCCAGGCTGTCCGGAAATTTACGTCTAAGGACTCGGTCGTTTCAGTATATCCTGCGCCAAGCACCCGTCATCGCGGAGCCCACTTCTCCGATGAAACTTCACTAGACCACTCGTTGTGTGTGCTCAATGATCGTCTCGAGCCCGAGTTGCCGAACGCCAGCGAGTATTGGTGGGACTGTGGTCAACTTATTCGCCAGTCTTTACACGGTGGTCAGGGATTTCTTTTACCCCTCGAAGCCGTCCAGGAGACGCCAGCGCCACAGGCTGGCGATCAGGCGCCAGTTTCTGAACCAGCAGCCGCAGCCTTTTTCCCAGGCGCTGACCCCTGTGGTCCACTCCTCCAGGAGCTGGGTGACCTGTCGTGTTGGAGATCTTCTGAGAGTCGTTTACCAGCGGTACTTCCTGTTCATCCGGGTGCTTTCGTCGCTGTTGAGCCCGACCCAAAAGTCCGTTGTCCTTACGAGAGAGGCCGTCAGGCTCGAAGAGCGGCACTTGTCGCCTCTGGTGTGGCAGTCCCCCGCGGTTGTTGGCCGCGAACTATCAAGAATTTATCGCGTCAACGACCACTCGCTCATCTTTGGGCATCCCCTGAGGCACAAATTCTGGTCCAACATGTTCGTGGTGAGGCGTGAGGACGGTCGGATATACGCATTGTCGAGCTCGGACCTGGAGAAGTGTGACCAGAGACCAGAGGTGATGGACTCTGGCGCCATGCGTGTAAGTTATGACGTCTATATACTTAAATGTTACAGACGCTTCTTCTATACAGAAGATTATTTCGTTCTACGCTTATCTGCTTTATTCTTTCTCATTCCATTTGGGGTAATTGTTCGTAAATTAAACAACGAAACTGGTTCTCGGAACCACCGCGGATAGGAAAGTGCGTTAAAAATTTATCAACGGTACTCTATCGTGTTGCGGCACTGCCATTAACCAGGAAACTGTCACAATCATACACTGAGCAAATACCATGATATGGTATACCAGAAGCCTTTTCGTTAGTTTTCTTTTATTATATTTATCTTAACAAACTGGAATTTAAGGGATTTCACACCTTCTGAAGTACAAGTAATTCAGCCTTCTTATTGCAGCCTCGTAATGTCGCGTGTCTCCCTCCCTTTATAATCTCGCATGTCTCCCTCCCTTCATAATGTCTCGTGTCTCCCTCCCCCTATAATGTCGCGTGTCTCCCTCCCCCTTATAATGTCGCGTATCTCCCTCCTTGTGATGTCGAGTGTCGAGTTAATAGTTTGTGTCAAATGAGACTGGGGATGTGGCATGGTGAGTTATAAATTACATGAGAAATTAAAGGTTGACTTTTAAATACATGTAGTTTTATAATAATAAAAATCATAATTTCATAATTTATATATTAAGCGCTGTACCCCGGCAAGTAGCTGGGCTCACATCGCTGCACACAAAAATAGCTATACTCATATTAAATCATTGTAAAACGAGCCCGTTTGCTTACGGTAATTGGGATTTGTCTAGCAGCCTTCACTGTTTTTACTAAGCCTTGTTAATATTTTACATGCATATTCGATTTCAAAACAAAATATCAAGAAAAAAAAAAATACAACTGAAAAAACTGGATTATTACATGTATTTAAAAAAAAACTGTTTCAAAAAGTCAACAAATGTTTCCAACTTAATGAAAGCAAGCTGGAAACAGTTACAACAACAAAAAAAGTTATCCCTACTGCCATGTTTGTCAGCGCACGCGCACAGCTGAGTTGTGTCAACGATGGATGTATGAGGGAATCCTCTGATGCAGGCGTGCGGGGAATCCCCTGATACAGGAAGAGCGTCGCTTCTCGCCGTGCTCACTCTTGACATTCGGGCCGTTGTTGTTGGGGTGGGGGGTGGTGGTGAGGTATTGTGATCGCCCACTTGGTTACAAGCGTCAAATTCTGTTATTGGAGTGTTGAAGTCATCACGCTCTTGTGCCAGTTACCGGCTTTCCCCCTCGTGTGTGTTACCGTCCCGCCATGTACTTGAACACATCGTCATCACCATTTTGTCTTGTTTCAGTTGTCCACGTCTAACGAGAAGCCGATCCACATTCCACGACCGATGATAAAAACCAAAACAGACAAGTAAGTTTCACTAATACAAGCAGTCCAAACGGGGTTTCTCTTTCTTACAGACCGACTAGTTTGGATGTTATTATTATTATTTTTTAATGGTCTTGGTGCTTTGATGTCTTCCAATTGTGGCATAATTCCCAAGTCGAAATTTAGTGGCTGTAAAAGAGGACTGAGCGTTTTTTCTCTTAATTAAATAAAATAAATTAAGATGTGATTTTGGTTCTTGAAAATTTTCAAGGCTTCTTAATTTATGGAAATGTATTTGGATTGCTTTACTTCGCTCTGGTTATTTGCAGGAAGAGTACCAGCTCAAAGTCACTTCATGCACTGACTTACTTGGTTATGTCATGAACTATACAAAATTGTGATATATTATTCTATGCCAAGTCAGCAAGTTATTAAAATAAAATATTGGATTAAACAGGCACAGCAACTTTAAAACTTCTTCCCATGTAGAATAAGACTCCAGTTTTTCACAATACACTTTAATGTTAAAACAACAAACTATCTTAGTAATACAATTTCAAGTTGGTCTCTTAAACACTCTATAAAAGCAAAAAAAAAAAACCCAACTTATTTTTTCTTCTTATCTCAACAGTCCACAAAAATTATTAAAGAGGGCTCAGAAGAAAAAAGAACGCAAGGAGAAGAAAAATGAAAGGAAGCTCTTAGCAGCTCAGAAAGAGGCTGCAAGCAATGACCAAACTGATATAGATGTACCGATTAAACATGTCTCCTCAGAAGGTAACATGGGTTGCTTCCTATTCTTTACCCTTTAATGGATAATCATTGCGCACAATTTTTAACTCTTGGGTAAACGCTACGTAAATATGATCTAGCTATTATATGCAGTAGACAATATGTATTTATTTTACTCAAAAGTGTGATGCATTTGGGTTTGGGGCCAGCACTCATTACTAGGGCTGTTGGCGCCAGCACGCATTACTAGGGCTGTTTTAGATTAATTTAAATTTAATTGTTAACTTTTGAAAAATTACCGAATAATTAAGAGATAATTTTGATGTACGACGTTATTAAATTGAAAATGTCAAGGGAAGTAACAAAAACAGGCAATTAACATTTTTAAAATTTAATTAAAAGAGCTTATTTTAAAGTTTACACTTAGAAAATCTTTTTTCTTAACGGAGAAGTTTGTACGTAAAAAAAAAAATAATCAAACTATTATTAATAATAAATAATTTATTTAAAACTACCTCTTCAATTTAATTGCAATTTTATTGATTAAAATATTTTAATCCAATAAATTTTTGTAACTGATTAGTCAAGAAATTAATAGTTAATTTCCGCAGCCCTACTCATTACGCATTGTTGTGCTTTTATTTTTGTCCTGCTCATAGATCAAACCAACCTTCATAGACCAGACTGCCAGGTGACAATACTGAAGAAGGATGAGCCAGATCTTGTAGTGGGGGTATGTGATCTTGTGGTCAGCTTAGTTCCTCTTGAATATATTTAATCTTTTCATGTACAATTTTGTATCCTTTAAAAACTATATATAATATATAACTGGAAGAATTTATGCTTTCTCAAAATCTACTAAGAGATTGTTATTAATAAAGATCTGACCATAAATATGTCATGACATAATACCAGCACTCACCCTTTTTTCAAAATTCAGACAAAGCAAAAATCCACCAAAGTTAAAAAGAAGAAAGAAAAGGTGAAACACTTCTTAACAGTTGACGTCCAGTTCAAAGATGACCAAGACAGGAAGCGGGTCAGTGCTTTCACCATGGACGAAGGAGAGGAGGGAGAGTAAGTGTTTATGTGGGTGATAACATTGGGGCCACAACAGCAGTAGTGGAATGTAGGCAGCTGTTTAAACATCAGCTGCAGTTTTAGAAATGTAGACTTTTGTATAAAAGATAGCTGTGTGGGTAGAATGAAGACTTGGGTATTTAAAAAAAACAAACTGTGTGGTGGGGAAAGGAACTTTCAATAAACAAAATAGTCATAATTTACATGGGCCACAGCAGTGGGTGGGTAGCATCTTTGATTCCAGTTCTATAATGAATGCAAATTTTAAGTAAAACTTTATAAAAAAACGCATGTATGCTCAAGCCAATGCGATAAAAAATTTTTTTTCTAATTTACAAGTTACAGTTGTCACCATTTGTTTTATAATGATCTGTTATTTTCTCCTATATATTTTAATAAAAAATTACGGTTGTTGCAAACCTACACTTCCCACTTATTCAATCTTGACCTGGTAAAGGGAAGTCGAATTGAAATAAAATGAGACTTGTTATGCTTCCAGGGACCAAGCTAAAGATGGAACTGTGAGCAGTGGTTCAGTTTCAGGGAACCTCCCCCTGCCTGGTGTAGATTTGAGTAGCCCAGGGGGTCAAGGGGCAGCTCATAACAGAGAAACACTGGAAGAGTTATTCCTGTAAGTGAACTTGTGTTTTTCCCTCTGTCTTTAAAATAAAAATGAAAGGAAGTACACAATATTGTTAACTCTTAAAGCGCCATAAGGTTTTTGGAAAACTTCCGCCTCAGTCCCGTAAGGATTTCCTGTATTACGATCAACCGGTTATGAAATTAAAAAATTTGCGTAAAATCCATTTATAATATTATTGTCATACTGACTTCATTTTAAGGCTAAGAATGGTTATTTTACGCATCCAAAAGACCGTACTGAGTTTGAAACAATATTTACCTGTAGTTTAGTACTATTATTTTAGTAATGAAGTATAACGAAAACGTATCTTCGAAAAAAAAACAACCTTAAAACTACCAAAAAACATCGCGAATCGAGCGATAACACTAGTGCCGGCAACGGCCGCCATTGCCGGAAGTCGAATGCATCGTTTTTCAAGCATTGAAGAGTTTTTACTTTCCGAGATCTCATTTCTAACGAGATTTGTATCTAGGGACGCATCTAGGGATAGCGGGAAGAGACGCATTACAACGCTTTGCGACTTTAAGAGTTAATATTAATAAAAGGGGTATGGCCCACTCCACTCCCCCTCACCATCCCTTGTTTTGTACCAAATGAATAAAAATCATAACATTTTATCAAAAAGTCTACATTTTCGTATTACTTTGCATAAATTTTATTGTTAAAATTTCATAGGTTATTTAATTTCTTCCAGATTCTTCGGTCAGATTGTGAAAAGTGAACGCATCCTTGACCTAAACGGGCCCCTGGTGAGAGATGCATTGAGAAGTCTGCCGGCTGAGGCTATCCGCCACATCGACTCTCTGGGTGGCATCGCTGGCTTCCTGGGCTCAAATCCCAACTTCAACATCCTGAGGAACAACTTTGTCAACCTCAGCTCGGCCGCTGACAAACCTACCGCCACACAGTCCAACCCGGGGTTGTCAAAGCCAGTGACCCTACAACAACCCAATCCAGCCCCGCCGAAACCCCAGTTCTCCTGGGAGAACAGAAAGAAATCCATGGAGGCTGCTGCTGCTGTATCGGCCAAGAGCAGATCAGAACAGCCCGGGCAGAGCGTCTGGAACCTGAACCCTTCTGCCAAAGAGTTTTTCCCGCCAGCTACAAACCAGTCCAGTAAAGGGGGCTACAATGAGCTTGATTCTTTTGAGCTGCCCAAGAGTGCTCTTAAGTCCATGGAGAACGACCCGCCTTCAGCCGCCTCCTCTGGCGTGGACAACGATGGCTTCAGGAAGGTGACATCCAAGAAGAACTCCAGCCAGGCTCCCAAGGCCGGTGTTGACTGCAGCATCTACGACTTCTTCGACGGGTCAAGTGCCTCGGGTCAGAGGTCGTCCTACGACACATTGGATGCAATCACACTGAATGAGCCCAAAAGGTCTAAAGCATCATCCATAGATATGCTGGATGAGGATGATGTTGCCTCCTCCCTGTCTGATAAGATATCACTGGCTAGAAGCATGGAGAGGTTTGTTTTTATTTGTTAATGGTCCTATAAGGTAGTGGTTTATATATGTATATGCATATTTATAAACTATGGCTGGTAGGTGATTGCTCCTGTCTTAAAAAGAAAGTTGTGACCAGTACTTCAAATAATTGCATTTGAAATAAATATATTTCACTGTCTCATTTCATCTATCTTTTCATTATAATGTATTAAACATTAACAAAAAATCATGTTAAGCCTGGTCCCTTTTGGAACTCAGGACGTGTTAGCGCATTTTCGTATTATGTATCAGTACTTATGTTAGATATCAGCATTATATAGTTATCAGTAATTGTGTTTAGATTTTAGACATATTTTTATGAATTTTCTTGTGTAATGAATATACCTGAAAAAAAATTATTTAAAAGTCATTTCTTTACATTTTAAAAAAATTTATTTTCTCTTTAATCTAACTACAAGTCACCACAAATGATGACGTAAAACTCTCTAAACTTTTACACATATTCTAATGACGTCAAAAAAAAAAAACAACTAATTCTTTTGCACACTTTCGTACCACTCTTTAATGCTTGAAAAATGATGTATTCGACTTCCGGCAATGGCGGCCGTTCCCTGCGCCAGTGTTACCTCTCGATTCGCAAAGTTTTTTGGTAGTTTTAACGGTTTTTTTTAACGGATCGAGTAACTGAGTGTTGATGCACAAATGGCAGGTCAGGACATACAAAAAACATATATACATCATGGGTCTAGCACTTATGGATGCTGTGATCAAGGGTGATGACGGACGGACGGACAAAACGGGTGCAATAGCGCATTCGACATCTCGAAAATGCGCTAAAAATCATCTAGCCATATTGAAACATGCGTTAATACATCCTGATATATAAAAGATGAAATACCATCATCTGCTTTGATTCCAGTGATGACAGGTCTGACCAGTACAGCAGCCATCAGGGGACAAGAGAAAACAAGAGAGTGCCCGACCTCTCCTCAGACTTTGACTTGAGGCGTCAGAAATTTCAAGCGCCCCCAGTGCCGACCGCGTCACGGCGCAGCTCAGATGCATCTGATGTGTCGGGGGAAGGGTCTGGGTCCCAGGCGTCATCCATCACATCCAGCTGTTCCACTGACAGGAGGTCTCGTGATCAGGCTGCTGCTCCAATGCCCCTTAAAGCATCCATGATAAATCTGCCATCCCGTGGCAAGAAGAAGGGAGTGAGGCCTCTGCTTGCAAATTGGTATGTACACATATTTTTTATAAAACCTTTTCATATAACACTTTTGGATTATGAGATTTTGATAAAGAACAAATTTTATGTTTTGGTATTTTGTAATGATTGACAACTTTGATAAAAGCAGTGCTTCTTAATTATTTTCTGTCATGCCACACACACACTCACCCCCCACTGTAAAAAAAGCCCCCTTTACAGAGCCTCGCGCCCCACTATATAGGATCGATCAATTAAAACAAAAATTAAGCATATAGAGAGAGCGCATAGATTTGTTGCAGGATTTAAGATCATTTAAATGAAGTAGAAACTGTGCTCTACCATCTTGTTGATTGTTCAATTCTTTACAGTTACAGGCCAGTGTCAGTGGTGCTGGGACAGAAGCGCACACCCTCAGCAGACAGCAGTTTGACCACCAGCAGCGCTGCAGCAGACGATGATGACCTGGAATCTCTGGCCTCCACCCATTCTGACCTGGCCAGTGAGTACGCAAGACAGAGCCCGGGTCTGGTGAGCGTCCCCAGGAGCAACACTGCGTCCTCCGCGTCTGTGTTCACTAAACCCAGGGTGGCTGACCTGACGTATCAGCCGGGTATGTTCAGCTATGAAACATCCACACCCAAAGCCTCTGAGCCCAGGAAGGTCGTCAACAGGAATTTGTTTGATTCGGACAGCAGCACCCCGACACCATTCCCAGATGTTTTGGGGAATGTGGGGAGTCGGCTGTTAAGAGAGCAGCCATTGCCACAGGTGAACATCGAACCCCAAGCATCTCTGGACCACAACCCTTTCCCCCCGTACAGAGACTCGTTTTCATCGGATAGGAGTCTCCCTGGAGGGATGTGGTCAAGCGCAGATGACCAGTTGAAAGACTTTTTCCCATCTTTCAGTCACAAAACTTGTGTGCCCGATATGAAAGACATGCCCTCCGCTGATACAGACAGTCTCAGGGTCCGGCAGTCATCAGAGTCACGGGTGCTCAAACAGCTGGCGTCCAGAACCAATTTGTTGAGCCAGGAGACCTTCTCATTACCGGCCAGCACCGAAACCCTTTCAAACCACGAGTCTGTCTGCAAGAACATATGGAAAGCTGCCGAAAGTGACAGCTCTCCAAAGGTCCCAACTTGGAATACAGATCTTTCCGGCGGGCTTTCAGATTTTAACCTGGAGAGTTTTGAAAGTAGGAAAGCTGACCCAGGGATGGGCCGCTGTTCATCTACACCACAAGATCCAATGGATCGCCCAGTGCTGGCATGCAAAGGGCCATGGATACCTCCTCCGGATATACCCATCACAAATTCTCCCCTGTTGCAGCCGTCATCAATAGCTCCACTTGATACCAGCAGCATGGGGTGGATGCTGTCTGGACTTAAGTCGTCCCTGGATTCACCTCTCACCACCAGTGACATGGACCTCCCCCAGAGGGACTACCAGCTGAAGCTGGATACTACAGGATTCTCTCGGACACCAGGAAAGCGAAATCCATTTTCATTGTCATCCATGAAATCGGACGAGTTTTCACTGTCTGGTGATATATTCTCTAGTAGGGCCAAGCTCTCTGCCGAAAGTGAACCATTTTTCCCTCCATCTTATCTTGACCAGTCCTATGGGGCCCATGGTCATTCAAGGTTGGGCTTTACTGATGATTTCACTCAGACCTCTCAAGCAGGGCAGGTAACAGAGGGGTCACAGACTGAAACACCCAATGTCACTGGATTAAAGGTAAGTTTATTTTTTTGAAAATGTTTTCATGCAAATTGAGAATATTTTAAAAGATATAAAAATAATTATTTAGTCAAAGAGCTGAGAACTCTGTAGTCCTGTTGTGGTTTTGTAATGTTAAAAGACTTTACATTCCAAACTGACAATGCAACATTTCTTTGGATTAATGTAGTCCATGTGTACCATCACTGTCATTGTATGATTGTTGTGTGCGGAATGTATTTATGTGGTTTGGTTTTTTTTTAAATGCTAAGTGCTGTGAGCCTGGCTTCTGGCTGCGTAGCCTCCCTGTATAAGTTCTCAAGTATTATTATTATTATTATTAATATGAATTCAAAGCTTTAATGTAAAGAAATGTGTGTGAATATCTGATTTATTTAACTCAATTTAATTAAAACCTCCTTTATTGTTGCAGTGACTTTATCATACATTTTCCCCACTTTTTTTCTAACTTTACTTACCTAATTATGACTTTAACATTAAATTGTGTTAGTTCTCTCCACATGTCCTATGTTGTCTTTGACTTATCCATAAGCTTTTTTATTTTTTCCCAAATGGAATAGATTAAAAAAGCTTTGCATGAGGGTGAAAATGATTTATTCACAACCAGAATCCGGCAGCTGGAGTTAGAGAAGAGTGAAGCCATTTCAAGGGCAGAGTCCTCAGAACGGAGACAGGCAGGGTCAGTCTTGACACTAAAATTCACTTGTTAAAAAGACTCTTGTAACAGTAACATCTTTTACTTTAAAACTGTCTCATTTAAACTTTGTTTGAAAGCAGGAATGTGGCGGACGGCAGGAATGTTTCCATTGGGACTGGAGGACTATCTTACCTGTACTGATGTAGTAGTAAAAAGCAATTTAAGTTATTTTATCTGTAACAGGCACTCCCTCTATACAGAAGATTATTGTGCCATTTTTTAACTTTTCATTGTAGGTGCTTATTGAAAAACTGACATATTCATTCTATAGAGCATTAATGGTTGCTAATGGAGGATTATAATTAGATTTTTCTATCCTTTCTTGATAACTTCTGCGGACTAACTTTAAATGGCCCACGGACTGGCACCGGTCCGCTGTCCACTACTTTGAGAAGTACTGTTGTAAAGAACTTGTTTTAAGATCTCTCAGAGGTTTTTTCACTAGTTCCTTATATTGGTCAGATAAACAATAGAATTCTCTTATTATCACACATTTGCAGTATTCCAACTACTGAGACCTTCAAGACTGCACTAAAAACACAGCAGACGTTTCTTTAAATGATAAACGTAGTTTATGTGAACTGATATGTCGTATGTTTCACATTTATATATGTATGTTTTACATTTATATATATGTATGTTTTAACTTATTATTATATTTGTTAAACTATTTTTATGTAGTGCTGTGAACCCAGCTACCTGTTTGGGGCACAGCACTGTGTATATTATTATTATATTACGAAAAACTTGTGAATTAGCATTCTGTGTACATATTGTGTTTACTTGATGTTTTAGTTTTGAGATGTTGTATGAGACCACCAAGCAAGAGAATGAACAACTTAAAGAGAAGTTGATGGGGGCTGAGAGAAAAAATCAGAGCTTGGAACGAGACTTCAACTTGGAAAAAGAAAGGCGTCTGTCTACCGAGGTAACATTCGGGGGGTTAAGGGCTTGTATATTAATGTTATTTGTGCAAAATAAAAAAAATCTAAATTTTTCATGTATTTTGAAGAGATGAGTAATTTCAAATTATCTTTTGCGTTAATAACCATTTCATTTATATGAGACTGAAAATTAGAGAAATTAGTGGAACTCTGCTTTAACATGCCCTGTGATAAAACAAAAATAGGATTAAACTGACTTCCAAAATTTCATGTTTTTATTTGCTAATGAATTATTTCTCCTTAAGAATTATGTGAATAAAAACTTTTTTTAAAAAAAATACTTAAGAATGTCAATTACATTTTTAGATAAGGTCACATGAATTTGAATATAATATGAGAATGAAAGTTTCCTGAAATTTGACATTCATGCACATTTCTTTAACTTGACCCCGCTACTAACCAAATCCATTTTTTATTGACCCTAATCATCCTTTAAGCAAGGTTTGATTGCCTCAACAAAATTTCTTTGGGTAAAGGATAAGGGTAATAACTCTTTTAACCATTACCATTTTTTTTTAGCTCCTCTTTAGTTGTAATCTTGCACATTACAGTTATGTGTTTAGATGTTGAATATTTACCTATTTAATGTGTATTTCAGAGGAAAGTTCTGACACTAGCAATGGAACTGTCTCTTAAAACTATAGAGTTCAAGAGGATGGAGGCCAGTGTTCATGTTCAGAAGCTAGGAGCTGCCTTGAAAAAGTGAGTGGAACTTGTTCTTTATATATATATTTTTTTTTTTTTAAAGTAGTTGGTGGATCTGTTGATTGATTTGTTTCATTGCTTCAACAAAAAGGAAAATGTGTTGCTTTTCTTTTTCAGGATTAACCCAAATGAAGACATTTATTTGGATGTGCAGAGTAAACAAGGGGAGTGGTCCGACTACATTAACATTTGTGAGAAGAAAATTGAAGAAATTTGGGTAGGTTGAAATATTTAACTTTTCCTTCACTTAGGACTGCATATTATGGGGATATTATTTGTTGTAAATCTTACCAGCTCCAGTTTTGTCTTTGGGATATAAGGGTACAGAGACTTCCACTTGCAAAGTCACCATTCCAGATTCTCTTTATTTTTTTGCAAGTGTGCCAGCTCCTTTTTATTTTTGATAACTTTCTGCCACTTTATCAGTCATCGACTTCAAGGGTCACTTTTCGTAAGTCACTCTCCCCAAGTGAATGTTATTGGTATGCAATAACATCTTCAGTGTTCTACAAAAATGGGAAGAATATCCAAATATTTCAAGTCTTATTTGGGCTTATGAGTGATGTCAGGCAATGTAAGATGTCTGCAAAGTTAACACCACAACCCCTGAATAAATCTGTTTCCTCCAATTTTTGATCACAAGTCTATATATTCAAAATTATAAAATGAATCTTTCATACAAAAATGTTCAGTGTGTAACTAATGTTTGTTTTTTAAAGATAAGAGACGTGTTGGGTGGCCTCTTTATTAATTTGAGCTGGAAAGATGGAAAAATTGCCAGAAAAATATAACGTTGAAAAAATTAGTTTTTTAGTTTCCAAATTTTGTATTCCTTAAGATTTTTATTTTTAATCAGTTTGTGAGCAATTTTACCCCATTTCACTGTCAACTTATTAATCTTTTTTAAAAAAAAAACAACACATTCAGGCCATTTACCAAAAGAAAATCAAAGAATTCAACCTCAATGGCTCTGTTGATGATCTTGAACTGCTGTCCACTGCTCCTCCACCTTCTCCCAGTCCACCAAGTTGGGAGAAGATTCAGGTCATTACTTTTATATTAATATTCAACATCAGAAAATAGCATAAGCCACTTAGTCCTTAATGTTGATCATAAATACCTTTGATGATTTTATGAACTCATTTTTTTTTCTCTTCTCTTTTTTTTTTTTAACAGTTATCAACCTTGGTAATCAAGTCATCCCCAGGCTCATCAATCAAAGGTGCACAATTTGTTGCTGTCATTTTTTATTCCTACTGTTATGAGTTTATTGTGTTTAAAAAAAATTTAATACTATCAACACGTTCTGGTTTTGTTGAGTCGTTATCAATCTGATAAACTCCTCCTTTGGGAAAACAGTTTTGAATTCAATAATCTTCTCTCCTGAAAACAGTTTTGAATTCAATAATTTTCTCCCCTTAAAATAGTTTCTTTTTTAATGAAATGTCGATTTTCTATTAATTTTTTGATGTGTTCAATATATTCTGTTGTGGCTATTACAGTGTGTCCTTTTTTAGCAGAGTTTAGAATGGACATACACTCCAACCACTTTAAGTTGAACCCAAAGGGACCAGAAAAAAATTTGGAGTTTTCAAGTTAGGGAAATTGGTTAATAGACACAGATTAAACAAGGACAATGTTGATATTGAGTGTGGCGGGGGAGGGGGGGGTTAAGAAAAGCCATCCATACAAGCAATAAGGCTTGACAGGAAGGAGAGGCGGTGTCTATGATTAAAATGAAAGGAAGCCAAATTAGCCTTCAAATACATCCACTACCAAGAAATCTCCTTCCCTGACACTTGACTTCCTCCACAGTGGGATGGGGGGATTAAGATTTTTCCTTTTACTAGTGCTACATAAACATCTTGGAGTTAAGACCATAAAGTACATTAGTCTTATGGAATTTGGCCGGGACTTAATAATTAGTTTTATATAGGGAAGTTTTGGACTAAGGGAAATTCGTCTTAGCAAGTTCTGACTGTATAATATATTTTTTTACTCTTTTAAAGTTTTGATGCAAGAGCTGAGATAAAAATTATTGTCATGAAAAAGACTATATGAAAGATTGAAATGTCGTCATATTTGTTACAGACTCTGAAGACGACGCCCAAGCTCTTATGGACATGATTTACAGTGCAGACGGAGGTGACAGTCGCACTACAAGCCCTGACAGTAATAACGCCCAAGCTGGCTTCAACAACGGGGGACATGCCAGGGGAGCTGGCAGAAAGAGTCCGCCAGCCAGCTCAGGGAGTGACAGTAGCAGGTCCAGTGTTGGGATCATTGGAGGTGAGAGAAAAATAAACAGTGAGTATTGATTCCTGGACTTATTAGTACTACTAAATTGTGTTTGAGAACTCCTTATACAATATATAAATTTATTGATAATGCAACAAGAAACTTTAATTTAACTTTTTTTAAAATGAAGACTAAATCATAATTTATGTTATCAATAAATTCAGAAGTCCACATTTACACAATTTTCTTTTGTAATTCAATCTTAGGAATTGCAAGTCTCTGATTGGTATATAAATCTGACTCATTTTTATATTCTCTTAAATCCACAAGGCAACCAGCTCTCCTCAGATGCTTATCCGGTTGTTAAAAAGGGCCTGTTGCCCACCCCTTTGGTGGCACCCATACCCAAACTTATGGGAAACCCCTTCCAGAAACACAACTTCCAAAACAGGCAAAATACCAACCCACTTCACAAGCCTGTGGAGAACACCAGCAGGCTCTCTCCCAAGCTGGGCAAGCCCCTCAGGAATCTCAATCCAATTCAACCCAAAGGGATGCCACTCCGTCCCCTCAAACCTGCAGTCGGTGCTCTGCCGCGCCCAGCAGCAGCTGTGGCTCCACCACAGCTCCAGACATCCTTTGAGAAAATTGTCATTGCCATACAGGAAATGTTTCCCAGTTATCCCAGGTAAAAATTTGGAGTAATTATAGTAATGATCGAGTGTAAACAGTTATACTTCTTTAGTGTAATCGAGTTACGCAGAGTAACCTGGATAAATCCAAACACTAAGTGGGCGTCTCCTCTTAATGTTTCTTTAGAACTCAATTTCAGTGCTTACAGATTTCTTCTACCTACCACACTTATCAAAAATTTATTATGGATAGTTATGACTTAGTTTGTCATTTTAAAAAATGTCTTATTATGAAAAAAAAAAGACTTAATATATCATTGTGAGACCATGTTTCCCCTGTGGAAAAAAAAAAGTGCAAACAATAATGATAATGGGCCCTACTTTCACCAGGAGCCAAGTGCAGAGAGTTATTGATGGGCTGAGGAAAGCAAATGGAGGCTCACTATCAGGATTCAATGAGGAGATCCTGACCAGACACATAGCAGAGAAGATTATAGAGGAAGATGGAGTAGAGGTTAGTTATTTATAGAGAAACCATTTATTTTTTTGGAGTTGAATGTATGCTATGTTATGTTATGTCACGCTGAGTGAATATTATTATGATTTCAATGGATTGTCTATAGTTCTATAGCTTTACATTCTTAAGTAACCTAATGAAGTTCCCAGAAACTTGATTGACTTGCTGTACTTAAGCAATCTTGCCTCATCTTTTAAAGTATCCTTAAAATTTAATCCAGCCTATCAAGACTCCTAAACTTTTCAGTACAGTTTATATTGGAGACTAGCAGTAGCAGCCTTTATTATAGATTATAAAATTGTATTTTAAATAGTTTTTCTTCTTTAAATCAGATTTCTGGCCACACTGCATTCACCCCAGAGGAGCTTGTGACCAAGAAAGGCCCCCGCAGTGTCACAGACAGTCAGTGCACCATTTGCTATGAGATGATCAGCTACACTGATGCAGAGACACTGGACTGCCACCACAAGTTTCATCCAAACGTCAGTACACATTGTTAGTGTTATAGGGTTAATAGTTGTAGCTGGTCAGATCACAATACTGGACTAGCTGTTTATAATGTGCCGAGAGATGGACACATTGTTAGTGTTATAGGGTTAGTAGTTGTAGCTGGTCATATCACATTACTGGACTAGCTGTTTATGTCTTATGAGATGGACACATTGTTAGTGTTATAGGGTTAGTAGTTGTAGCTGGTCATATCAAATAACTGGACCAGCTGTTTATAACGTGCCCAGAGATGGGCACATTGTTAGTGTTATAGGGTTGATTGATATGGACTAGTTGTTTATGATGTCCTTAGGGGCGGGCAGAATAAACATTTTCTGCATATTCAGGTCATTTCTTGAAAGCGTTGAAAGTAGCCACTTTAAATAACAGAAACTTATTTATAAGAATATTTAGACTAAATTAAAAAAATTATCACCATGAAACAAAATAACAAAGACAATTGCTGTCTACATCATTTTCACTTCAGAAGAATTAAAGAATAGGTTCAAAGTCATTGAGATCTATTAGATCAAAAACACCACTCATCCTAAATTTTATAAATCCTACCATTTTTTAAAAATTTCTACTATACATTGGTATGAAAACTCAGTAAGACTAGTTGTGGCTATCAAGTTCTTACTTTTTTAGGCTCTCTGATAATGAATTTACAATAAATTAATGATTATTCATAATTGATCTATTAGTAAAGTTTGTGTGAGCACCTATTTTTGCTCACTCTTTGTTGCACTGATTGATAAAAACAAAAGGCTTGTATTATATATATACACACACACATATATATATATATATATAACCTCATTTCTACAGTTGAACATGTCATATTGTCAATAAAATGTTTCTTTTCTTTCTATCTTTAGTGCATAAAAAAGTGGTTTGCAGAAAACCGCTCCTGCCCAAACTGTCGAACCTTTGTACTTCCTCAAGATGAATTCCCATCACTTCATCAACACCGATACTTATAAAACAATCTATAATGATGTCAAATGCTTCTGTTACTTTTAGAAAAGTAATGGGGGCCTCTTTCAAATAATGTATAGATAAAAATATGCTGAACATTCCTACTAGATTTCTCCTTAATTTGGGGATCAGTTTTATTGATATATCATGCATGTAAAGAATTTCTTTGAAATGGATAGTCTTTACCATGACTTTTTATGCTGTACATCCAATTTGATTATAAACATCTTCCATGAAATTATGCTGAGATGTTTCGGCAGCCTACTCTTACATAAGTATTTTAATTTTTATGGTCCGTAACTTATTTTAATAGGTACTTGATAAATGGGTCTCGATTTTATTATATTTTTTTGCTTTGAAAACAAAATATATCCTTCCAAAGGGCTTTCTTATTTATAAAATCATAAATCACATGACATTTTAAGAATTCACAATTTTCACCACAACCCAACAATTTCTGATGTCACTGCTAACTGGTTTAGTTCATAACTTTTTTTTGTGCATAAAAATGTTTTCAAAACTTTAAGAATTCAGCTATGTCACACCATTGGGCCTGAAGCATTTAATAGGAGAAAAAGCTTGTAATTATTACAATTATTTTAAGATACATTTCCTCGCAGCTGGCTTTTAATACAGACTGCTGCTTTACAGTAATAGGTTTTACTATACATTTAGCTACATCTATTACAACTATTGCTTTAATACATCCGTCCATAAGCCTGGTTCATTGTACTCAAATAACTCCATGTCTTTGAAGCACAAATAAAGAGCTCATTTTTTTCTTTTCTATATAAGATTGTGAGGTTAATTATTTTAAATTTTGCTATGTATTACCAAAATCCTTAGTAATAAGTATTAAAAGAAATGTTTTAAGTTTGAGAATTATAGATTGACATTTTGATATAAATTTATTATTAAAATATGTAAATGACATGGCTTTATTAGCAGCTATTGAATTAATAAAACTCCCATTTATATAAAGATGCTTTCCATCAGTCTTGCTTATTTTTCAATTTAGATATCACTTTGTGAAATTTTGTAGGTTATTTCAAATTTTGTTGGAAGCTTTGTTAACATTTTATTTGACTTGGTTTATCACAAAATTAGCATGATTCGAAATAACTTTACATTATTTCAGCTATCATAAGCTGGGTACCTAATATTCATAAGTCGCAGTCTTGGTTCATAGTTTTTCAAATTATTTTAGGTGTTATTTAAAATTTATCTGAAAATGAATACATTATAAATAATAAATGTTTAATGGCTCAAATACCAACTAAATAAAGAGCGTTTTATTATTGGTGAGCATGGGTTTCTATTACACTAAAAAATATCAGTGGTGCAATTTATATACTTAATGTTACGCATATCTTTTAAATCTTAAAAAATAAATCTGTTGTGAAAATGGTTGGATATATTTGGGAAATTATTATGTAATTGTCCTGTTACAAATATACAACTTATTTCCTAGCCAAATTACAACAAAACTAATCATCAAATAAATTATTTTTAATATTAAAACCATTTTACAGTGAGAATTCTGAACCACCTTTTCCAAAGGCTCTATGAACTCTGTCAACTTAATGAGAACATCATGTGTAATACACGTAGATAAACTAGATCTTTGTTAGTACTTGTCATAAGTAACAAGAAAGTTTGTTTATTTTTTAACCTTCGTGACACTCAAAAGTAACTGAGTAAAATAGAAAAGAAAAATATTTCAATCCTTTGTGTGTCACAGTGAAAAATGATCATGAAGTGTGTAACTAATTCAAAAAAAAAAGATGTTCATATCAAATGTTTAAAAATTATTGTAATTACAACAAAAAGAAAATTACCAGAAATCAGAATTAACTTTAATTTCACATCCTTTTACATTATTTTTTATTACATTCTGTACATGCTGAAACATCTAAAATTTCATTTCAATAGTAGCGATGCATTGCAAGGTTTACAAGAGATAGGATAATAATTTTTTTTTTGTGGATTTTCCTGTAAGTTGCATTTCAGGAGAATGTAGTACAGAACTTTTAAAAATAAAACATTCAGTCTAATAATGAAAATCTATGAAGTCTAAATTTATTAATACATTTTTTCTTAAATCTCTATTTACCAAAAGTTTTGCAATATTAAAACAATCATCTGTAGCAGTT
Source organism: Radix auricularia (assembly GCA_002072015.1). Taxonomy (NCBI): domain Eukaryota; kingdom Metazoa; phylum Mollusca; class Gastropoda; family Lymnaeidae; genus Radix; species Radix auricularia. Next base: position 720,702 of record MUZC01004461.1, read on the forward strand.
GATTGACAGAGAAAAAAAATTAGTTATAGGATCAGCAACACTATATTTTTGAACAAAATTGATCATAACAAATTTAGACTTTAATATACTTGATTTTAATTTGATAAAAATAGTCTACAGAAAAATAAATGTCATACAAATTATGTCATTATACAAACATCTACAACATTCAAAATTTGAATCAATAATCAGCAACAAAATATGAAAAAATAATAGGTAAGTATTCAAGGCCTTACGAGCTTTGTGTAATTATTTCCATTGAAGTTTAATAGGATACTCATATAAACAATTATTTCCATAAATGGATTTATAGTATAGTATAAATAAATGAGATCTAATCCAAACACACTGATTAAGATACACTACTCTTAAGCTCTAAGTCAAAATAATGTGAAACAATTTGTAATGGTCATTCATATTATTTTCTGTGACATACTAATGAATCTTCTAATTTAAATTTTAAACAATATTTTTGGCTGTTTCAGGAAGTAGTTGGTTCCGTGAAAATTTGTCAAATCATGTCATAGGCCTCATTTTATATCATTGACCTTGTCTTGCGATTACATATTTTTTTATTTATCTCAAAACAATTTTATAATCTTTTACAATACTCTGATTGAAAATGGAGTAACAAAATATGATTTTTTTAAAGGGGGGGGGGGGTTTACAAATTAATTAGAGTTGTTTTTCTCTGGAACTTTGAATTAGTAAAGATAAAGTAGGATTTGTCAACAAACAGGCAGAGGGTTATTTCTTAGAAGGCACACTATCACACTGTTATATATAAGATGTAGACAAACTAGTCAAGATGATGTATTTCAAGGACACTATTTTCAATATCTGTAGGAACTGCTACAACTACAATACAAGGTCATTTAAAATAAATGATTTAATAATCTTCTGGTGTGGGAAATAAAAAGGTTTAACTGATGTACAATTTCTCACCTTCTTTTGCTGTTATGGTAAAAGTATCCATTAAAAGTTACTTACTAACCTAAACTGATACACTTATTTGGATTATGAATACTGCTAAATCTCTCATAACAAAAACATACAGCTAAACGGCCTCTTCACAAGATAACTGCTCACTTTTAACATAGTCCTCAAACTCTTCAACACTGTCATCCTTTTCTTCACTGCTCTCATCATCCTCTTCTCCTGTCTCCTCTCCGTATACATCCTCTTCATCGTCTTCCTTATTTTCCTCCCTGACATCGACATGATCAGCACCACTCTCCCCTGACGTCTCCCCCTCCCTTCCTAATTTTGCCCCTTCACAAACTTCTTCCCAGTTGTCTCCTTTCATTTTGTGCAGCTTGATGTGATGCCTCATGCCAGATTTCCGCAGCAATTTATTGCAAATTTTGCACTTAAAATACCCTGTCAGGTCTTTCACGTCCCTCTCTGCCCGACCTTTCTCGTGACATCTCTCAACGTGTTTGCGCACCAGTATCTTGCGAGTGAAGGCCCTACCACAGATGTAGCAAGTGTGCGGGCGTAGCTGGTCATGCTGGGACTTGATGTGGCGTGTCAGTGATCCTTTCTCTGTGAATGCCAGGCCGCACTGTTCGCACTTGTGGTTACGGACACCAGTGTGAGACAACTGCAGATGATCAAGAATAAAAATTAATTACATTCATGGAAAAACATATTTTTTTTTAGAAGCTACTTTAATTATTTAAATTTTAGCAAAAAGAGAAAAAAATTTAAATGGTGCTGATAAATTGTTCCATTTAACAGTCCTAATATTTTTAGCAATTTATTAATTAAACTAAATTAAAATTGAGACAAGACTCATATTTGATGTACTGACAAAAAATAAAACAGGACTTGGCTCTGGTATTAAAGATCATACATAAAGCATAAAGTGATTCCTCACATACAAAATTGTCTGTTATGTATTACAGATGAAGACCAAAAGTGAAGAAACGGCTTTGTGACATTTAGGAATTTTTTTAGTTATCCATTGTATCTGATAGAGGATCAAAAATAGAATACTGTGAATGAGTTTTTATGAAAAAATAACCTTTCTGTCCCTATTAAAAACTCAAATATATTTAGTTAATGTATTAGAAATCTGTATAAGTTTTTAAACTTTAAAACTTGAATTTCTCAAAACTACAAAAATGTGACATAACCGTTTCTTCCCTTGAGCTCTTGAAATGTTTTTAATTTTTTAAAGTAAGTTGACAGAATTTGCCACTTCAATCACATCAATTATTAGAACAGAACCAAAATTGTTTTTGTATGCTCAGTAAAAAGCTAGGTCTCAGGCTAGGGTTACAATCTTACTTTATGCCTGTTCAAGTTTTCAGTCCTTTTGAACATTTTCCCACAAATATCACAGGCAATGTCCTTCTTGGCCAGGTGAATCTTTTCCTCGTGTTTGACCAAAAGTGGACGGAATGAAAACCTCCTGTCACAGTAGCTACAAGAGTATGGTTTAACCAGGAAATGGTTCTTCTGTATAGGCAAAATATTAATGGTCATTTGGATTAAAGAAATCTAATGATTTAAATAATAAAAAGCTTAACAATCTTCCATTTGAATCTGTTGAATACTATTTTAATTTAAGAATAAATCAGGCCTAGACCAGGGGTGGGCAACACATGACAACCACAGCTAACTTGGTACATGAAAAAAAAAAGATTTATTTCATTGAAATCTGTTCTTAAATGTATACTTATCAGTAGGGCTGTCAATATTGTTGAAAAATGCTGCCCGGGTACCCGTCAAAACTTTGAACGGGTACCCGGGTTACCCATTGGAAAGTCCTTAAAAATTTCGTTAATGTGCCCGCTATTACTAGCATTAGCCTTTTACTGCTTTGTTTATTGTTGAAATGCAAATTTCGATGTAATGAGTAAACTATTGTAAAATGATGACATTGAAATACTACTGTAGTACAGTGGTGTAAAAACAGTGAGCAAAGGGGTGCTAAGGTTTTTTTGAGCGGGGGGGGGGGGGG
>MUZC01004461.1:732248-752979 GCA_002072015.1 Radix auricularia
TATATATATATATATATATATTAGGGCTGCGGAAATTAACGATTAATTTCTCGATTAATCGATAAATTATTTTATCGATTAAAGTTATTTTAATCAATAAAATAGTGATTAAAAATAGAATTTTTAAATATTTTTTAAAAATTCGATTTATTAATAAATAATTAACAATAGTTTTTATTTTATTATTATTTTTTACGTACACACTTCTCCGTTAAGGGAATACAGATAGAGTATACTTTAAAATAACCTGTTTTATAAGGACAATGATACGAAAAAACTTTGTTTTTAACTATTTAACAATAACAAAATTTAAATTCATTGACATTATATTTAACTATTTATTTTAAAATATATCCACTAACAATAGTATGTGTTAAAAATTAAATTAAATTAAACACTTAGATTATGGGCATTTTGAAAATGCAATAAAAGGGCACAAATTATGAAGCAAAATGAAATAGTGAAAAAAGATATTATGAGGTATTAGAAAAAAAATCATAGCTTTCGAAACACTTGGGATAAAAAGATGATCTTTATATTTTTACTAATCATCAAACAATTTCTATACAGCTGTATTACTTTTATATTTATAAAATTAATTTGAAATTTTCATTCAAGTGCCTCAAGTTTAATACGTTATTTAACTTGTTTTCAGTGCTAACTGTTTTAAAAATAACTTAATGCACATACTAATCGCCTGTTTTTATTACTTACCTTGAAATTTTCAGTTTAATGACGTCATACATCTTTATTTTTAGCTTAACAAAATTATCGATTAATTAATCGGTAATTTTTCAAAAGTTAACGATTAAATTTAATTTAATCGATAACAGCCCTAATATATATATATATTAGGGCTGCGGAAATTACCGATTAATTTCTCGATTAATCGGTAAATTCTTTTATCGATTAAAATTATTTTAATCGATAAAAAAGGGATTTAAATTAAAGAAATGTTTTAAACAATTATTTTGATTTTTTAATAATTAATTAATAATAGTTTTTATTATTTTTTTTTTTAACGTACAAACTTCTCCGTTAAAGAAAGTTGGAAAGTGTAAACTTTAAAATAACCTGTTTTATAAGGACACTGATATAAAAGAAAACTCTTTGGTTTTTTTTAAAATTATTAAACAATAACACTATTGAAATTCATAGACATTATATTGACCTACTTATATTTAAATACATCTCCTAATAATATTATATCTTTTAAATTAAATTAAATACTTAAGTTATGGGCATTTTAAAAAATGCCAAAACATGGCACAAATTGTGAAGGAAAACAACATAGTGAAAAAGTGATTATAAGGTCTTGACTTTTGAACCACTTTGGATAAAAAGATTATTTTTTTCTTTTTGTTAATCATCAAAATTGCTATGTGGCTGTATTGCTTTTATATTTTAAAATTAATTAGAAATTTTAATTCAAGTACCTAAACTTTAATACGTTATTTCACTTATTTTCATTGTTAACTATGTTATAAAAATAACTTAAAAATACCAATAGCCTGTTTTTATTACTTCCCTTGAAATTTTCAGATTAATGACGTCATAATCTTTATTTCTAGCTTTAACAAAATTATCGATTAATTAATCGGTAATTTTTCAAAAGTTAACGATTAAATTTAATTTAATCGATAACAGCCCTAATNATGAGAGATGATCTGTTGGCAAGTGATGCAGCGGTCACAGGCCACGGCTATAGGGGTTCCACGCATTACCCCAGCCGCCTAACTATTGTCTAGTTAGGTACCATTCGGAGCTGGGTGACTCGGGGACTCCTCAGGCCCCAAGAACAAATCCTCACCTTCGTGTGGATTCGAACTCGTGACCATCAGTATGACCACCACGTTGAAAAATTACCGAATATATGTATATAAATTAAGCAATCAAATATTTAAGGGATACTTTATTTGAAGTTGCGCATTTCGATGAGACGTCACAATTCTTTAACATCCCCTCCCCACGTCTCACTTCATTACAAATGCGTGACCCCCCCCCTTCCCAAAAGGCGCCTGACATCATTTATGGATGGCCCCATTTACGCAGTGTTCAAGACAATAAAATTTGAATGTTCTATTGTGTTTCTTCAATAATTAATTTCAACATGAAAAAACACGGTTTTACTAAAAACTATAAAGTTTCCATCAATAAATAACGTCAAGCGATTTTACCCCCCCCCCTTGTCATAAAAACATAGACCCCCACCCCCAATCCAATATTACGTCACTAGGCTTGACCACATCCGTAATATCTATTTGAAAATTAGCATGAGGCTGCACCCTCATATCGTAATACGCGTGGTACCACGGAAAACGTCATATAAGTTGCAAGAAATCACTTATTTTAGTGGAACGTTTATTAAAATTTCCGCATTTTGCTGTGATGTCCAGGGTTGCCAACTCAATAAAATAAAATTTACGGACAAATATAAGAATTTTCAACAAAATTTACGTACACAAATTTTTTTTTTTTTACGGACTCATTTAACATAAAATGGTTACTTTAAAACGAACGAATATGAAGCATAATCCAAACATTGTAGGTAAAAATGTAACGTCTCCATATGAGCACTTCTCTATTACCATGTTCATATTTTATAACGTTAGTTTATTGTATGACATTCATCATCATTGACAGTGTTTAATTCCTCCTGCTTATGATCATACATAGAAACATTTACACTGTCGATCATTGTGGGAGTAATTTTTCCCGGTCCATTTCTCAGAGTCACTAAACTTTTAAACATTGGAGTAGACAATTAGTTTCTCAAGTTGGTTTTTAATAAACTAACAGCAGAAAAAACACCATCTATTTCCGATGTTCCATGTGGAAGCCAGAATATGTTTTCCGTTTCTACCGTGGCTGCGAACGTCTCGTACACCACCAGATGCAACGCTAAATATCTTTCTACAGCACGTACATACAGCCATATATTTGGAATCATTGTCTGTTGATATCCAGTCCTTAAATTCACCATTTGTAATCCATGCAGGTTGAAAATAGCACATTTTGTTCACGTTAGCTTATTTAACAATAATTTTATCCTTGTTTTCGGTTATTTCACAGTTTTCACTGCGGCTTTAGTGGCGCTATCGTCTTCGCTGGTATTCATCTGCGCTTTAAAAAAAAAACAAAAACAACCTAATATTACATTCATGGGGTCATATTTTATGCGTAATTGTGACGTACAACTAACAATCTATCTACTAAACTAAAACTAAACACATATTCTTTGGGCCTGAGATCTACTCTCTTAAGGCCTTGGCTATTACTTGGGCAATCTGCTCCATCTGTTGGGCAGTGCCATACAACATTGTCTGAACGTAGGACTCCCCCCCCCCTAACCTCCCCGGCTATGTCAAGCACGGGACATAAACAGGGGAGGGGAGGGTTCGAAGTCCTCCCGCTTAGACAGTTATCAAGTAATTCAGCCATAATAATGAATGAACTGGGCTCTTTGTATTACCTTTTCCCGGTGGGTGTGTGTTTCCATACACCCACCTTTGCCCTGGGAACTAGACATTTGAGTCGACTCCTTTTTACGATGCCACTCATACGTGGTTTTGTGTGTCCGTTGCGTTAAGCAAGGAATCCTTACAGACATATTTGGCGTTCTGCGCCAGGGTTGTTAGTTTCGGGTGCAACCGGTTCCACACCTTACTCATAGTTCGGGCCACGTAGAGGCCGACCCTTTCCTAATCTACTAAACAAATCTATTTTGCCGCGATGCGTCACGCCGCGCGAGCCTAGCTGTCCAGAAAGCGCTTACAGTTATTAAAAGGGCGCGAGATGCCACTAAAACAATTTAAAAATTAAAATTTGAATTAAGAAAATATATAGATTTCTATTACAAACATAATTTACATATTTTTTTAAAAACGTTGAGATTGTCAATTTTTTTACGGACTTATTAATTTTTGTACGGAATTATACGGACTGTCAATTTTACGACAAATCTTTACGGACTGTCCGTAAATTTATGGATGGTTGGCAACCCTGGTGACAGTGGCGTAACTAGAGGGGGGCGGTGGGGCGGTCCGCCCCGGGCGTCACACATTTTCAGGGCAGCATTTGTTTGGCAATTGAAAAGACAGCCATTTCCGACAACCACCCTGTAATATTTTGATGAAACCAAGGTGAAACAAAAATATTCATAATTTCGATTCTTCGGTCAAACAACATTTGTTTGGTTACATATTGGTTGTTATACTAACGCAAACTTGTTAAAAATTTGAGATCACTAAAAAAAGGTATTGATTAGTTTTAAAAATGACAGATGACTCATTTATATGATAAATAAACACAAGAATACGTCACCGCTGGGCCGAAAATATGTGCTATTAATATGGCCACGGCAGTTTTTGCGTTGAATTTCCACATGCGCAGAATGATTTGTAAACAAGTAGCCTACCTACTTGGCATGGTGGCTGAAATATTGTGTGTAACGTTCAAGTAGTAATTTATTTTACTATTTCAGTTTGATAAAAGTTTTTTAAGGGAATTATTTAAAAATAAATTGAGTTCGTTTTTATTGCATTAAAATAGGACAAATTAAAATACGGCTATTCATTAAAATGTTACGCCTATCCAATTTAAGTAATATGAAAATTTTAAGTATGACAAGAATATGAAAATATTCAAACTTCTCCGTTAATTAACACCACAACTGGGCATAAATAATTAAAATTGACATCTGAAGAAGTAAATTATTAAACAAGATCAGGTGATAAAATTGAACTTGATTCAATGCAACCTTATTCATCCTGGGTGTGGAAAATACGACTTTTATGCGTACGTCATATATGGATGGCCCCTTGTCAGTGGCGTAGCTATGGGAGGGGGAGTATGGGGAGAAAATTCGAAAGTGGGCCCCACAGTTTTTTATACATTAAATATTACTCTACCGCCATGTAGAGCAGAGGAGCAATTTAGGGAGGAAGCAGTTGGAAAAAGAGCGAGGAGAAAGGTCAGGCAACACTGCCCAACTACATTCGTGTGTGATTGTCTGCAGTTTTTATCTTTTAACGGCATGTTGCAGCTGTCAAAATAACATTAAAATGGCCACATTGTTTATTTACACTAACAGTTCCTTGCCAGAGGAAAACATTTTTAATTTTACTTTATTAGCTCCTTGCCAGAGGCGTAACAACGAATTGGAATTGGGCCAGTTAGCAAATGCGCTGAGGGCTAATTCTTCAATAATCATTTTTTTCTGTATAATTTAGTATGTTCCATATTTCTGAAGGGCGACAAAAATGAATTAGCCAAGGACGTGCGTGGAAAACAGTTACGCTTCTGGTTCTTGCACACCATCTCGTCTCCTGAAATGTGAGACGGGTGAGAACATAGAAAATAAAATGCGTAGATCTAATAATGTTTTAAAGTGCCAAAAAAGTTACAGAGTTTGTTTCAGTTCAAGCAGCATTAAAACAAAGTCTAATGAATTGTTTGAAAATGGAAAAAAAAAATCAAGATTTAGATCTAGACCTATGTCTTTGCCCATTTGTTGAACTCCTTTATGCTTTCTAGCAATGAAAAACAAATTACACAAATTAGACTATTTGTGTAAGAAAACAATAAATTTAAGCTTTATTATCAACTAATACAAATAATGGTGAACGTTTCCCCTTCTGTATGATATATATTTCTAGCAATGATAGCTGAACACTTTTCCTATATCGCTTCACTAATAGTAATGACAAATTTCTATCTATACATTTGGGCCATTTGCCTTAATCGTTAAATCATTTTAAGTTGCAATTTGATTGTGTGTGTAAAGTAATTATCCCTTCTACAACAGGAGCAGCCGACACACGTGAAGAATCAAATACAGAACCTTGTCACCAGTGTCGCGTTTCCGTACTCCTTCAGTTTCTTAGTGTTTAATTTCATTATAGGGCTGTCGCCAATTTGTAAAAATGGCCAGATTTCGGTTTTTTCCCGGAGTGGAAATCCGACACATCCCTACTTCATAAGCAATAGTATCAGACGAATTTATATCCAGTGTGGATTAAAGTTCTCTGTGGGGTATTCATATAGTTTCATAGAATACAGCTGCTAGGGTTGTCACACTCGCAAAGAGAGCTTTAATTTTTTTTTTATTGAACCAGCTATTCGCTCTCTGCAAATAAAAATGGGCAGACTGAGCTGGGCAGGACATTTAGAAATGAATGTCAAATGACAGAGTGATAAAGAGGTTGCACCACCAAAACCCCAGAGGAAAACGGCTCATGGGAAGACCATGGCTTAGATGGATGGATGATGTAGAGAAAGATCTACAGTAACTGGGCAACCAATATTAGAGAAGAAAGGCTTTCATTAGGACTGAGTGGAATGGAAGTGGTGAGACAGGCCCAAGCGCCACAGGGCTGGGTGACTGGCTCTCTTTCATTGATTGAATGATAGAAGTGTATTAACAAGAACTCAGATACTCATGCATAAAAAAAAGATGGCTCTTTCCTCTACTAATAAGTACATGCGGAAATGTCTATATTTACCCAGCATTTAATTTTATTATAAATCACCCGAAAATCTTTGGAGAGCTAAAATTATTTGTATGTTAATTGTTGACTATGTTAATTTGTACAGATTACTTTCTTTTAAACAACCAGTGAGAATTATGCTCATTCTGTACAGAAGATTATTGTGTCCTAGGCTTATCCATGGTTTATATCTAGTCTTGCATTTTTAAGAGAATTTTAATTTTTGATAAAGTGTTGGTTTTTCTGGTTTAATCAGGCAACCCAGTCCATGTCCGAAATCCAAAAGGGAAAAACAAGAATTTTTATGTGTTTATTCTTGCATAAGAAATTTATAAAAAAATTTTTTATCACTATGTCTATCTGAGGGTTGTATTTGATTATCTTTCTTTTGTGTTTCCTAGTTAGAATTAACTGCCTTATTTGTTAATACTACTTTGCTCTTTGTTCTTCTATCCTCTAGTGTTTCAAGGTTTAATGATTTAACTAATGGTGTTACACTTTTCAGTTTTGAATATTCTCCAGTAATGAATCTGGCAGATCAAACAAAACTATTTCACAGAGTTTTAACCCTAAAAATATGTTACTGCATGACAAGTAAATAAAAAATAGATTGGCACTCTTATATGTTACAGACGCTCCTTCTGCACTCATGACACTACACAAAATGACACCGGTAACAGTACATAGAAATATAAAATAAAAATTTATACAAAAAATGTAATTACACATCAAACTAACAAGAACAGTGTGTTATAAAAATATTAAAAATCTTTTTATTTCATTTTCCAAACTGAAACTTAATTACTTGATGCAAGAGACAAGAAATGTCTCCAGTAATTATTTATAAAAATGTTACCTTTAATAAAATAAAAAAGCAATAATTAATGGCAGTAACGGTAATTTAGTAAAAAAAAAAACATCAACAATTACTTACAAAGATCTCAAAATTGTCATAACACAAAATAACCACCTTTACTCTTAAAGTGATATCCTGGGCTAATGATTCTAAAGCTGACCCTTTTTGACAAAATCCAGGGGGAAAGGTTGACGGAGCAGGTCATATGCATTTGTGAGCAGGTCATATGCATTTGTGCATTTAAATTAAATATCGGTTCATTGTTGTAGATCATCAAGGTCCTAGTCTACATTCTTCACCACTGTTTACCAAAAAAAAAAAATAATAACTGTGGTAACTCTAGCTTAACAAAGAACATAAAGACAAAAATAGGCAGTACAAAATCATAATGACCCATTTAGCTCATAGTTTTACAAATAAATGTGTACCATTCTGTTATCGCTGTCCTATTATTTTTTTACACACTTTAAATTGTATTTACTTCCAAAAGAGGGTCTAAGCTCATGAACAAACAGCCAATAGAACGAGTATGTAAGTCAAATAAGCTTAATTTAAGCATATGTCTTTACAGGGTAAAAACTTTCTTTCAAAATTAACACTAAACAGCAAAACTGAATGGTTGCATTGTAATCTCTGGCACTACAACAAAATAGACTTAATTTTTGGGATTCCCAAAATGGTGACTTAACAGTATTAAGTGCACAGTGCTCTGTACTATTTAAGTTATGGAAAATTCCAAACAAGTCCCACACTGTTATGACAGATTGCAGTTACTTCCAGTTTAAGAAATTAAATTCTACAGGTTTCAGAATTCAAATAAAAAGGAACAGCATATTTTTTAAACATCGCTTTGCTGGAATCTGAACTGAACTGTCCCTTAACCCGACGCTGGGTCGTTGGGGCACCATTTTGAGCTGCACACTATCTCATGCCATGTGTCACGGTTCTGAGCTGCCTTCTGGGAATCGCTAAATGACAGGCCGGTCAACTCTTTGATATTGTCCTCCCAACTCTTCCTTGGTCTGCCTCTTTTCCTTCTTCCCTGGACTGTGCCTTGCAATATCGTCTTTGAGAGACCTCCAGATCATGTGACGTGTCCGTACCATCGTAATTTCCTTTTTCTAATTGAGATGAGAAGGTCCTCATAAGGGCCAATGACAGCACTTATTTTATAGGGGACCGCTTCGTTCGTGATGTGCGCCATGTAGGAGATGTTTAGTACCTTTTGAAAACATCTCATCTCTAGCGCATTAATTCTTTTTTGGAGGAATCTGAACCACATCAAAAAATTTAGGAAAGTATAAGATCTACAATTTTTTCCCCCACAGAACTTTTGTAAAATAAATGCAGGCAAAATAAATGTATTCCTTTAAGTTTAGGCCCACTAAAATTTCTTTCAAGATATTTCTTAATTTGATTTGATGAAATATATAAAGAATTATTGAGGTACAGTCGAACCCACTTACCTCGAGTTCGGTTAACTCGACCACCCTATTATGTCGACCTTTTTTATTGGAACCGCCAAATTCTCTCTTTGTCTTAGCATTTTCTTGTCGTTTAATTCGATTTTTTTAAGTCGCCGAAACCTCATAACACTAGCACAAAAAAGGGTCAAATTTTCCACTTAACATTGGTTATCTTGATCCCCATGACCAATCGCCAGCTTTTGAAAATGTTAGCTATGATTTTTTTATACCCAAGGGAAGTTTCTGCCTCACCAGTGTCTGCTGGTGACGTCACAGCCCACTTGCGTTTTGCTCTCAGCGCTGTGTTGCTTCTGGTACTATGGCAATCGCCGGCTTTTGAAATTCAAGCAAGTTGCTTCGAAGGCACAGTATCGCTCAATCTGGGAATCACCGCAAAACAGCGTTATATTTAAACTTAAACAGTCTTTAAAAACGAACGCTAGTGATGGGACGATACCAAAATCATAGGCTGCTTACTGTAAACAAGGCTCCCCAGATTTTAAAATATATAATATAACAGACTACAGACAGTTTACCCACCCCCACTCTCAATCTCCCACACCATTGTTGTTGGTTAGTCCTATTAGCATCAAGTTACCGAAGGAATTCTAGGTCCATTGTAAACTGAGGGGATCGTATGGAATAATAAAATGTACCGTGTGCAGACTTGTTGTCATTGGCAACCATTCATCCTTCAACCTCATTTTGACTATTACATGTACTGTACTACTGCTTTGTTCTCATTGTTTCATTCATAAGAAGTGGCCGTGTGCAAAAGCCATTTAACTAACGATTAGAATTAATTAAAATATGTCAAAGTTGAAGGTTCAAAAGGAGTACCTAATTTATTTGTGTACGTTTATATAGAGAAGAGTTCGCTTTGTCATGAGTCATATATAGGTCACGATAGACCATTCTGAGCTGAGGGGATGGACCCAAAGAAGATGATTAGGAAGAGAATGGTTCGGGGACAATGAGGGGATGTGTAGGTTACTAAAGTTACTTATTTGTGTAGCTTGTAAGGAAAATCAAGCAAGTGGCTTTGAAGGCACAGTATCGCTCAATCTGGGAATCACCGCAAAACGGCGTTATATTTAAACGGTCTTTAAAAACGAACGGTCTTAACAACCTTAAGAAAGAGTGAAGAAATAGGGTCCCGATATTCCGATACGATTCTGATTAATCGTCCCATCACTAATTAACGCACAACACGTACATAAAGAAATTTCAAGCGCATGTTAATATTTTGCCGCCATATTGGTTTTCGCTTTAACTCATTCATCGGTTATGTCGATGCCATTTTTCATACCCCAACGCCGTCGACTTAAGCGGTTTCGACTGTATTAGCAAATTTGAGTTAACTGTTGCAATAGTTTTTATTACACATCAAGTAGTTAATATTTAACAGTAAATTTTTGTATTACAAATAGCAACATATTGGAGGAAGGTAAGAGGGTTGCTTTAACAAGAATGGTGTGTAAAAGTAAAAAAAAAATCGCACATCAACGTATTTCATTGGCTATGGAAAGGAGCTAAAACTAACAAATGAAAATTTACATTATTTATAAATCTTTCTTTTTTAAAAAAAATTGTAACAACCATGGCTAGGTGCACAAGTTTTTCCAACTCAATCTCTTGAAATCTTAGTTCTTACAGATCTTGATATACAATTACAATAGTCTAATTGTACATCAAAGACTGCACTAGTAGGCCAAATCTATAGGAGTAATAAACTCTGCTGAGGAATTAGTCAGTTCTTTTTAAACAATTGATTTATTAGATGACCTAAACCAGTCTGGATTTGAGTTAAAGCTGAAGGTATGATATATTTAAAGTGTTTGGACACAAATGGTACAATACTGTGAGAAGAGCGGAGACATAATTCAGTCTTGGATGAGGTACTTAACACAACATTGTAATTAACAATTCCATGTTTGATCATTTCTTTTTTTGAGATATGTTCATTAGGCTGGCTTCGTTGGTCAAATAGAAATTTTCAGATAAAACAAATGAAACTATGGTCCAATGATCTTAGCTTACAAAATTAAATGGAAAAGACGTAAACAAGGTAAGGGTTAGCCTGACCGGACGTAACAAAACAGCGTTTTGTTACGTCCGGTTAGGCTAACCCTTACCTTGTTTAAGTCTTTTCCATTTAATTTTGTATAAGCCTGATTGCAGTCCTACCCCTAATTTTCTTAGCTTACAGAAATAGCATTTTTCAATTTTTCTGCTCTCCTTTGAATATAACATGACCTAATGTTTTCCCATCTGGGGTTATAACCGCAACAGTCAGGTTGTTCAATCCTACACTAAGACTTGTGGATGTCTGAAGGCTTGTCAAATTAGAACTGGGGATGGACAAGTTCATGTTGATTGGAGCCTGGTATTTGGTCTGATGTGGCAACTCTGAGTCTGAATCTAAAGATGGGTTCGTAAAGCACTGTGTCACCTTAGGGAAAGCAAAGCCGCTGGGTGATGGCACTGTCTCTGTTGCCAGCTGCCCAGTGACAGCAGGTGGTTTTTGTACAAATAACAGGTGAGGATCATCGGGGTGTTCGTGTTCCAGCGTCCCCGTCAAAGTTGGTAGCTCTGGAAATGACTTTTGAACAGTGGCGGTTGGCAGCAGCAAGGACTGACCGCTCTGGCTGGTGTCCGGGCACCTCTGCATTTTACCTGACCATGGCAGTGATGGCAGGAGTTCTGGCCCCTTCACAGGGGTCTCAATAGGCGGCAGGTATCTGTCAGGGACAGCCTCGTTGGAGAAGCCAATGTTGCTGGCAAGCGGGGAGAAAGCTGAGCCTCTGGTTTGGTTGTAAGGCGAACTGCTGGGGCTGTAGAAAGGAGACTTATCGAGCAGGTTATCGAAACTGTCAGCATCTATGTGGAACCTGGAGCCTGACGCCTCATCGCTGTCTGTCCCTGTGTCAACGTACAGCTCCGATGGCTTTGTGATGAAAGAGAAATGGTCCATCTGATTGGATCCGTCCAAGACAACTGCAAGGTCACCACTACTGTTACTGGCATCAAAATTTGAATGGGGAGGGATGATGAATTCATCCGTCAAGGAGGAGGACTGGTAAATTTGTGTGGGTGATGGGGCTTCACTCTTCTTTGTTGGAGTTTTCTTCCTCCGCTTCTTCTTCGACTTGTCAGCTGTTCTTGAAATAACTCCCGTAAACTTCCCGGTACTTGATGTGTGGTTCTGGCTGCCAGTGCCCTGCTTATTCCCTGTGGTAGGCAAGCTAACCAGGCAAGTATCTGAGGCTTTATGACATGAGGCTAGGTGAGCCTTGCGAGTGTTGGAGTGTCTGAACTTCTGCTTGCATAAGGGACAGGGGTACGGGAAGATGTTGTTGTGGATGCGCATGTGCCGGCTCAGATTGCGGTGGTCACCAAAGGAGTCAAAGCAGACCTTGCACTTGTAAGGTTTCTCCCCAAAGTGGATAGCAGCGCGATGCTTTTTCATGCTCTGCTGGTGGTTGAAGCTTTGGCCGCAGAGGTCACAAAGGAACTGCTGGAGGTTGTAGCAGGTGCGCTGGTGGCTGGACAAGCTGTTGGCGGCGACAAACTTCAGTCCGCATTTTTCACAGCTGTACTCCCGCTCATTGCTGTGAATCCGCATGTGGCTGACCACAGTGCTATATTTCATCTGTTTGAATGCGCAGCCTTCAAAAGTGCAGTAAAACGGCTTGGGGTCGTTGTGTTCTGTGGTAGAGTGACGGCGCAGCTCGGCACAATCCTTCGCCTGGTGGCCACAGAGACGACATTTGAGGTACTCTCGACCAAGGTGCATGGTACGGAAATGACGAGTCAGGTTGAATTTACGATGGAACACCTGGCCACATTCCTTGCAGTGGAATGTAGGATGGTTGTTGATGTGATTGTTATACACATCTGGGTCAGTGAACTTTTCAAAGCACTTTGAACACTTGATTGGTTTAACACTTTCAACAATGGCATCAAGTTCCATTTTCACCGGGTCGCTATCATTCACCTACAGAAAAAAAAGAGCAAAAAATTTAAAAGATTAAAAAAATTAAAATTTAAAATTAAGCCCCCCAAAAATTCTGGATTTTAAAATTGAATCAGCAATATTAAAATTTGCAACAATAAGACCAGGCTATGAATATTGAAAAAAACCAACAAAAAAAAACAACACTTCTTTTTTGTTTAGTCTTGTTTTTGATTGTGAAGAGTTAGCATAAACATTAAACCAAAAAAAAAAACAAAAAAAATTCTTATTAGATAATTTTACAGACTAATTGCAGTGCAATGAGCTTGTGGCAATTTTACTTCCAAATTATAATAAATCTGAAATAGCTGTGTGGAATTTATTTACAACACAATTATTGATTCAGGGGCAAATTTTACAAATAGAGCTGCTTTCTTTTAAAAACATTTTTTTTTTCATTATCCAGATTAAATCTGCATAAACTTTTATAAAAACTGAATTGCTACAATAAAACAATATTACTAAATTAAAACAGAAAAATGCCAATGTAATTAATAAAAAAATTAAAGATTCATAAACAATTGAGTGCCCTAAACAAGACTTCCATCAGAATTTGAGTCAGGTGCCTCAATACTATAAATTAATAGATAAATGAGCCTCACCTCTTCTATTACAGTGGTGGTAGTGGTGGTCATAGTAACCTCTGCAGTAGCCTCACCGGGACAACCCTCAGGCAGCACACTTACACATCCAGCAGTTGGGATGCTACTGTCCATTTCTTTACTCATGCTGTTCTCAGTTTCTTTCACAACATCTGTGGCTCCTTTCACAGCTTTTCCACTAAACATTTCCTTAACAGCAGCATTTTCCGTTTCTGTAACAGCACCCTTTTCCGTTTCTGTAACAGCACCCTTTTCCGTTTCTTTAACGGTACCACTTTCTATCATTTTTATAGGGCATTTAATTTGTACAGCTGAACCTTGCTTCTTCTTGGGTTCTCCTGTTGAATTTTTGATTTTGGTCTCAGTTTTCTTACCTTTAAGCATTTCTTTAGATTCAGGGTCTTTCACTTGAGACCGGTTTTTACGCTTAGAATTTTCTGTTAAGCCTTTAAGAGGCGGACACACCGTGGCCCGCTTTCCCAATGGATAATTAATTTCAAACAGATGATAACATTTCTTCGGAGGTTCACTGTTAACATTGTTTAATTCATTTGTGGGCTCATTCTCATGATTATTTGTTGTGTCTTCTAAGACTATATTATTGCTCTCCTCATCTGCAATATCAACTTCAATTTTGACGGGGTACTGAAGAAGTTGCGTAGCCAATGGGCCCTTACATGGAGCTCTACTCTTATTTTGAACAATTGTAGATGGCCTACGTTTGTTAATGAAGCGGGTTTTCATATACCCAAGCTCTGCCTCTGAGTGATT
Source organism: Radix auricularia (assembly GCA_002072015.1). Classification (NCBI taxonomy): domain Eukaryota; kingdom Metazoa; phylum Mollusca; class Gastropoda; family Lymnaeidae; genus Radix; species Radix auricularia. Next base: position 746,447 of record MUZC01004461.1, read on the forward strand.
ACTCTCTTTTAAAGAGTCAAAGCTTTCACTAGAAACAACTGTTGCATTTGAAGACTCTGAAAGTTGAATTTGAAGACCAGAGTTATTTTTCTCTACGTTTGGTTTTAAATTATCAGGATGTCTGTTTTTGATATCAATGATGGAAGTTATTCTCAACCATCTCACTGCATAACTGACTTCATCTAAAACTGTCAAAGGTGCTTGGAAAACTCCAGTGTACAACGCATCCAGAATAACCTTCATGACTTTAAAAGTGAATTTAACGTTGACTGTGTACAAAGGTGATCTTCCGGCTTGGACGCTCTTCTTGTTTGCTTGCTTTAACACAATGGAAGCAATCTTAGGACTGAAGGCAGAAAGCACACAAGCGTGAACGGCTATTGCCCCATCCTTAGCCTTGATTTCCAGGTCACAATAGGTTTTGTCTTGCCACTGAGAATGAAGGCTCTCCAGCAACTTTGAACAATGACCATCCAAGACAGAATGCTGCACATCACCTGAGGTATATCTCTCCCCCATGCTGAATCTGTAATATGAAGATAATCATTACAGTCATAATTTGGGTGAATCCAATGAAAGCCAAAGGTGTTTTAATTATGCAATAAATTCACTACATGAGAATATTTTTTTAAAAAATTATATATATTTATTAATACTATATTATAATTGTTATCATGTTAAAGTTATCCTATGCTTACAGAGTAATTAATACTAACTAACTAATTATAATATAAATTTTTGTGAGTTTGATAACACAAGTGTTCAGCAATGTTTGGCGCTAGTTAGATATCTGCTCAGTGAACTATGCTAGAGCAAATTTGATAATTAAAACTCATAATTTAGTATTCCTTTATGATAATATCAAAATATTTGAAAAATTTTGATATGTGGTGACTGCATTTATACTGTGTAAATAAAGCTAATAATTAATAGAACCAGATTTGTTTAGGCTTGGGGTAAAAAAAACTCTAGAAACTTTTGGGAGAGATCCCTTAAAAAAAATTGAAAACTTAATTAAATTCTAAGATCGCAAAGACTATTTGGAGGGGATCAGGAAATGTGGAAACTATTAATAGTATAATGTATTTAAAGATGATACCATAACAATAGCAGTTTGAATTGAAGACCCATGCCCATGAATTGAGACATTTACAAAAACTATTGGGGCAATGTTTTAAATGTCATTCATTGAAAACTTGTAAAGAGATAAAACAAAAATAACACTAACATTTTAATATTGATTATTAAACTCTAATTTATGTATTGATGCTTTTTTGATGGTGTAAATCTTTTATTTTTAAAAATGTGTTAAAAAAGCATTTCAGTTGCTAATATTATTTATCAATGACCAAATTTTAATGTTCTCATTGAAACAAAGACTAAGTCATTGTCTTTATTAAATTATTAAACAAAAAAATGGCTATTTATCTTTTACTCTTACATCACTAAATTTTAATCTTCTGCATTTATTTCCAATAAGGCATATGTATTATTATTTATAGCATATGTTACAGCCCTCAAAGGCAGTGGCTATTAAGACGCTTAAGTCTTAATAGCCCACAGGCAAAAAAATAAGCCAATGAAAAGTAAGTATTTAAAGCTGGCGCAGTTAGGGGCCATCAAAACTGATATGCAATAATGTTTTATACTTTAATGCAAACGAAATTCTAAATTTTTAAAATCAGACCAAACGTTCACACATTGCTAATAATGCATCTGTCTCATTTATATTTCCATTTCTTGAAATTAGTAGATGTTTATCTTTTGCCCACCGGTGTCTCAACCGTTGTATAAACAGCTTATATCGTTATATTTTTTAAGTTTTTGGCCGTCCATGAATAACGCAATATAATTTTGGCAGATTTTTACCCCCATTTCCCCCTAGTCACAAAACTTAGACCTCCCTCTCCACAATATGATGTCACGCAGCTTTGATTGCCCCCTCCACCCCTAAAATTACCCTGTTTCATATGAACCTTTTGTCATTGAAATATGTATTTAGTGTAAGTCTTCACTCTAATATCTTAACACGTGTGAAGCCATTGAATATGTAACTAAATAAATTGTAAGCAATCAAGTGGAACTTTTATATAAAGTAGCGCATTTTGCTGTGATTTTTATTTCTTAAAGTCCACTCACCCCTTGTCCTAAATCCTCACTAATGTGTGACCCTCTCTGCCCTCACCCACAGGCGCGTGACGTCATGTATGGATTGTGCATTGTTGAAGACAATACATTTTGAATGTTTTATTACTTCTATTGTATTTTTTCAATAAATTCAACATGAAAAACACGATGTTACAAAAAACTTTACAGGGGCTGACCATAAATGTCGTAAGCGATTTTTCACTATTTTTACCCCCCAACCGACCTTGTCACACTCCATCACAAAAACTTAGACCCCCCTCTACAATATGATGCCCCTCCCTACCTGAAATCAAAATTTTCTTATTTAAAATTACCATGTTGCAAATTACTTTGTAAAGTTAATTTGTACATACGCTTAGGGGAAGGGGGGTATGAAAATACTACTTTTTGGCATACATAATATATGGATGACCCTAAAATGCGCCAACCTTAAATACTTAATTTTCATTGACTGATATTTTTGCGTCTCAATAGTCACTGCCACCCCCAGAGATACATAGCCTCTTTATATTATATCAAGGATGTTTAAAATGGCATTCTTTCTGACTCTTAATCTTAAACAAAAGGAAAAGAGGTCAACGCAAAATGACCTGGAGAAGGGAACTGGAGGCACACTCCAAAAAAAGTGGTGGCAGAGAGATTGGTGCATGACCGGGATGTCTGGAGAGCCTTTGTTCGTGGCCTGTGCCCCAGATGGGACGACAGGCAATGATGATGATGATGAAAGAAAATGCCCAATTTTATATGAAAATATTAACACTGTGAAAAGAAGTATTTGCAACTTAAGAAAGTTAAAAAGAAACAAAACACTAATAACATTATTTTGGTAAAATTGTCCCTCTAGCTCTAACATTCATCAATTGGTGTGCTGTGTGTAAAATGACAAATGAGTGAAAAGTTTCACAGCTTTCATTTCTTTACAAAATTTTACTCCCCACAAACAATATACTATAGCATGCTTATTACAATTCTCTGCTTGACAAAAGTAAATTAATGAAAATAAATTTGAACTACTGTGTGGCGTTGGTCATATATCTGCACAGCTAAAATGGGACACTCTTTAGGCCTAGTTCTAATATTATATTAGTGTCTATTAATTAAGCTGCATAATTTAATAACATTTAAGTTTCATGTCATATTAAACTTAAACAATATTTATTTTAGCAGGCCTTGGTGGAGGTTTGGAGATTATAATTTTACTTTTAATTAAAATTATGATTACCCAGCTAATTTTATAACGGAGTGTCTACTGCTACGACAAAGTAACGGCAGACAACCTGCGCGGATGTGGCTGGTGCTACGACATGTCGTAACGCCAGCAACATCCGCCCGGGTTGTCTGCCGTTACGACATGTCGTAAACAATTTTCTGTATTTCAATTATGCTATTACTAATACTTAAATACTAAACTATAGTTCTCATAATGAAATATCATGATGACTAGATAAGCTTATTTATGAATTTTAAAGGTTTTAAAAAAATTTAGATAGAGCCATTAAATGAAAAAGTTACAAATTTGAAAAATTACACTTTCTCAGCAGCTTCGCTAGATCAAGTGATAGTCCGGTTGCTTCAAAAATGATATGACTATATTGATAATGGGATCGAATCCCGCTGCCGTCATGTTTTTTTTTTGTTTTTTTTTAAATTTCATTTATTATTATTATTTTTTTTAAGAAACCATAATGAGTATGCTGATAATTTTTGTTATTATTCTGAAAAGCAGATACGTTAAATAAATCTGTTAAAATAAAAATATTTAGATTTTAGACTAGTTGTAACACTAGCCAATCCACATATGCTTGGCACGCTAGCAACATCCCGTCAGGTCGTCTGCTGCTACGACAGTCGTAAAAATGTGATATGTGCTTACTTACAGTTACGACTAAAGCTGTATTTAATTATGCTTATACTACTAATATATATTTTTTTCTTTGATTCGCGAGTTGACACGCAGTCGGCATCACCAACGTCGTCAACGAAAAAGGTGAGTTAAAAAAATGACTATAAACCATCACTGTTACTTAATTGTTTGGAAGATATTTTTGAAAAATTCTATGAATTGAAGGCTTCGCGAAAAAGTGCTGAACGCAAGCGGGGGAAGCGGGATTTGAAGCCATTGTCAGACGAAGGAGGCATATCGCATTATGTCCCGCAGACTTGCTCGCCATAAATAGTGCAAAGAGAGACGGGGGGGGGGGGCTGAGAAAACGGACACAAACAGCAGCACGAAGTAATGGGGAAAAAAGGCGAGTAAACGAGGAGTCCTGTGCGGTTGTTATTACCTCCCCCCCCTCAATAGTAATAGTATTAGTAATAGAGTGAAAATGAGGTAGAAGGATGAATGAATGGTTTCCTGTGACAAGTCTGCACACGGCACATTTTATTATTCCACACAAAACCAATTATTTTAGGCCTTCATTCCTGCGATTGTGCGCGAATCGTTGCTTGAGGATTTTCATTTACGGCTTTAGGCTTTGGCTTATCGGCATCACTTACACAAGTATACTATATTATAGCAAAATCGGCTGATATATTTTATTATTTATAATCGGTAGACCAATATTAAAATTAAATCTATTTAAATAAATTTAGATTTTAGAATTAATACACACACAAATAATGTCGTATTATAATATATATTTTTATATGCGTATACAATAGAAAGAAGAGTTTGTTAAGATTTAATTCTTTCCAGGTATCTACTGGAAAGAGTGACTAAAACTAGTCGTAGCAGAAGTTGCGTAGCCGTATGTCGTAGCACTAGTTTCCTGACTAGCGCTACGACATGTCGTAACGCTAGCAACATCTGACCAGGTCGTCTGCTGCTATTTTGTAGTAGCGCTAGCCACATCCATTTTATAAACTCAGAAACTGTCAATATTTCTTAATTCTAAAGTTAAAGTAAAAAAAATAAATTCAAGAATTCTTATACTGTTAGAATATAGGCCTAGGCTTATATTGTGTTATACTAATATTGTAAGGTTTAGTTCTAAAAGTTTGTAAACAGTGAAAGTTAGTTAAGTTCGTGAAAGGCTCAGACGTTACATTTCATGATGATTGTCATGATCATATTCAGATTACGTTATACACCAAATATTAGATATATTTAAGAGTACATGTAGAATAAATCGTACATTTGAATTACACTACTGATTCCTAGTTTCTGTATTCCAGCACAATAAAGATTGTGGGTAGTGCAAACAACGGATTTAAGTTTCAAATTCCACCATTTTTAAAATAACATTTGGAGTAGCCTCCCTTCTGTTATTTATTCCGTATATAATAACGTACCTGTACTTTTTTTTTTTTTTTTTTTTTTTACAGATCTCAGAGCAGATAGATATCGACTGGACTGGAAGTCATGGAGGGGGGTGGCTGGGATACATGGCACAATAAATTCTAAGCTCCTACCACCAGTTTCAATCAGTACTCACATGCACAAATATTTTCTACAATAATGAATTATAACGCAACAACTTCTTTATTTGGCGCCCTGTTCAGGTGACACCCTGTTCAGGTTGCCCCTTATCAGATGGCACCCCGTTCAGATTGCACCCTATTAAAAAGGCATACTCTTGTATTGACCTTCGGTACACTGATAAAAGGACACCATAATCTGGCGGCATGATGATCCATTGATGCCTTGTTTTAGGTGGCACTCTGATCTGTCACAACCTGTTACCTATTTTCCAAAAAGAGTCGAGCGAGCCACACTCCAAGTAAGGGTATCCTTTGATGAGGTCAACACCTCTATCCCCTAGCGCAGGGGTCTCCAAACTACAGCCCACGGGCCAGATGCTGGCGGCACGCGAGGCCCTCTCATCCGGCCCCTGGAGACCTTTCAATCTCCAAAAATGATACCTGTAGTTTACAACAAAAATGTGTTTAGTCGGCCCCCAAACTGTTTTTTGACAGTTAATGCGGCCCTCCGGCAGAAAAATTTGGAGACCCCTGCCCTAGAGAAACCACAGTATTAAAATCTTTCTAAGATAATCTTACAGCAATATTAAATATATATATATATATTAGGGCTGTTATCGATTAAATTAAATTTAATCGTTAACTTTTGAAAAATTACCGATTAATTAATCGATAATTTTGTAAAGCTAAAAATAAAGATGTATGACGTCATTAAACTGAAAATTTCAAGGGAAGTGATTAAAACAGGCAATTGCTATATGCATTAAGTTATTTTTAAAACAGTTAGCACTGAAAAGAAGTTATTAAATAACGTATTAAAGTTGAGGCACTTAAATGAAAATTTCAAATTAATTTTATAAATATAAAAGTAATACAGCTGTATAGAAATTGTTTGATGATTAGTAAAAACATAAAGATCATCTTTTTATCCCAAGTGGTTCGAAAGCTATGATTTTTTTTCT
>MUZC01004461.1:753263-829841 GCA_002072015.1 Radix auricularia
TATATATATATTTGTGTAAGATAATGTTGATAGGTGGTTGTTTTTTTTTAAATTAATTTTTTAAAAGAGTGATGGAGTGGTTGTTCACACAGGCGTCACTATGGAGTTGATGTCACCCAGTGCCTTAGCGCATTGTATCACCCCTTCAAAAATTACTCCAAAGACCTACTCTGAATATGCCCATGCAAAATAGCGGGAACATACACTATTTTTAACTTTGATGATGTCATCTCGTGTGATGATGTCAAAATGTGCGGTCCGCATCCCCCGCAACCCCAAGTGATGCAAGCAGCATAGTATTAATCCACAAACCACCTATTCTGTGATGATTTTTAAATTAAAAAAAAAAACAATCTCCACGTGTGCTGCTGGAAGACTGGATTTGGTGCCCTAACCTAGAGCTCAAAATCCAACTGTGAGTATAGGACATTATTATTTAAACTACATGCATGAATGTTGATACAGTTATAAAAGAATAATCTCGCGAAGAACTTGATAAGTTCACTACAGAAGGAGCTATTAAAATTTCAAAATTATTCTAATTAAAAAAAAAGTAATCATTGGTAGATCTACAGCGCAAATAACTGGCGCATTTTTTGTACGTGTTCAGATCCGAAAGTCAAACTACATGCAAGGGAAGCAAATGGATATGAATTATCCAACTTCCTTAATACGGTATAAATAAGGTTATCGTTTACTTCTCCAATCTCATATCATACCATAGTTAACTATAGTAATGAAAGTTTCTCCTAAGTTATTGATCATAAAATGAGAAATAGTCCTCAATACTCTAATACATCCGCAGGTTGAGGAATTCGAAGGTCAGTGTTAGTAACTCAGAGGCAGTTTCCGTAATAAAATAAATAAATAAAGTAAACACATATAAGGTTCATTTTGACATTGTCGTAATCTACGGAAGCAATGAATCTACGATGGTAGTAAAGCCGTAAAGCTACTTCCATTAAAGTAATTATATATTTAAAGATTAGCGACCAAAAACAAAATGATTTTGAAAACTCCCATTAAGATTCGAAAGTGCAATGTCCAATTTTCAGACAAGGAACAACGTGAGAGATGATTATAAAGAGATGATTATCAAGTCCAAGACTTAATACATATTATACACAGAGCTGTGTAAATTAACGATTAATGAATCTATTAATCGATAACAATTTTAATCTATTAAAATAAATTTGATTGATTAAAATTCGATTGCATTTTTTAAAAAAATATTTCTAATTTTGTTGTTCGAATTATTAATTATTTTATATATTTTGTTACTACATACTTTTCCATCGATTTATTATTATTTATTTAGACGTGCATAAGTAAAAAAAAATCATGTTAAGCCTGGTACCTATTGGAATTCAGGACGTGTTAGCGCATTTTCGTATATGTATCAGTACTTATGTTAGATATCAGAATTATGTAGTTATCAGTAATTGTGTTTAGATTTTAGACATATTTTTATGAATTTTCTTGTGTAATGAATATACCTGACATTTTTTTTTATTTAAAAGTCATTTCTTTACATTAAAAAAAAAATTATTTTCACTTTAATCCAACTACAAGTCACCACAAATGATGAAGTAAAACTCTCTTTACACATATTTTAATGACGTCAACTAAAAAAAACACTAATTAATTCTTTTGCACGATTTCACACCACTCTTGAATGCTTGAAAAACTATGTATTCGACTTCCGGCAATGGCGCCCGTTCCTTGTGCCAGTGTTAACTCTCGATTCGCAAAGTTTTTTGGTAGTTTTAACGGGGTTTTTTAACGGATCGAGTAACTGAGTGTTGATGCACCAATGGCAGGTCAGGACATACAAAAAACATATATACATCATGGGTCTAGGACTTATGAATCCTGTGATCATGGTGATGACAGACAGACGGACAAAACGGGGGCAATAGCGATTTCGACATCTCGAAAATGCGCTAAAAAAGCAAAGGTTTTTCTTCCGTAATTTCTTCCTAAGCAGAAAGAATTTGCTGTGTCACGTCACAAAATTTGGGAGTCTTGGAATTACCGCGACTTAACCAATTTCGCGAAATAATAAATCGCGACTTAAAGGGATCGAAATTAGTCGATTAAAAAAAATCCCGATTAATAGAATTTTTTAAAAAAAAGAATCAGTACCAGTCTTAATTATTTACAATTTGAGCATAACGATTGACAACTAAGATATTTGTGGGGCTAATGTTAAGCCGTGGAGAAGTTTCACAGCTCCAAACCAATGTAAAAGGAGAAACAATCGATACTGGCTTCAGGTGCTTTATGACAGCTTTAGAGCATTCTAACAGTACATGAACGAAGAACATAATCAATATTTGCCAACGATCAGGCAGGAGAGTGCTCGACGATGTATTAACCTTATAAGATAACAAACAAACAAACAAACACAAAACAAACTTTGCTCGTTTAGAACATGAAAAAGGCAAACCTGCCGCTGAACACAACTTACCATATATTTATCTATTGCAGAAGTTTATTGCGCCCCACGCGTACCTATGGTTTGTGTCTAGATTTGAATGTTTAGTGTGTTTTTTAAAACATTTTATGTTTTTTTGTTAAAAAATTTTTAAAATTGTTTTTATACGGAAACACATTCCTGGTCCGAATTTCCGACGCAGCGTGGGTAAATGTAGAATCCAGGATTTCGCCACACTCCACCCCCCGAAAAAATATTAAATTGATTTAGGAACTGTCCATTAATGACGTCACGCTCCTGGAGGGGGGTAGGGGGTAAAAAATTTGTGACGGTGTGGAACTAAGATGTAAAAAAGGGGGGGGGGGTGTTTAAGAACTGTGACGTCACATCAAAATTCTTCACTGTAAATTAAAGTACCACATAAATATTTTATTGCTTACAACTCACTTCACGAGTGTTATGAAATTAGAGTGTAGCCTTACATACTTAGGTGACAGAAAAGTGATTTGATACATGTCCATTTCAATTAGAAATTACGTTGTTTTTTTTGGGGGGGGAGGGGGGCAAAGCGTTGTGACGTCATATTGGAGGAGTGTCTAACTTTTGTGACGACTTTTAACGATTTGGGCGGAGGGGGCTGAAAATCGACTAACATCACTTGACGTCATTTATGGACGGCTGTGTAGCTACGAGCTTTAAATGTCTGAATAAACTTGAATTAATCAATTGCCCTAGAATCATTAGTATAAGAAATCTCAAGATTCATCACGCAGTTTGAAGTTTTGGCTTTAGAAACGTTAATGCATTTTAACAGAGTTCTTCATTTTAAAATTTATTTTTACTTTAAGATATTCTTTCTTTAATTTAACATTATTTCAACATTATTCATTTCTATGAGCTCATTATCAATGAGGAATTTCCCCGCCCCAACAGAGTGCCACCCTGGCATTCGAGCGGCTCATATTTGAAATGGTTTGTGTACATTAATTCTCGTTTTTATTAAAGGAGCGCCTGTTAAAATTGAAGAATCAATTAAGTTAAAAGCAGATCAGTTTTAAGTTCTCATACTGCTTTACCTCATTTATTTTCATTTCAGTTGGATAAATATCGTAATAATTTATATCCAACATGGAATGTGAAGTTTTAGCTGTAGAAACCTTTAAATATTTTAGAAAAGTTCCTTATCTTTTATCATTTTGTAATGGTATTTTTGTTATTTTGATCAAATTTTACAATTAAAAAATCATTCATAGAAGTTCATTAATGACGAGGAATTAGCGCCCCTATCAAAGTGCCACCCGGGGTTTTCTCCCTCTTGCCCCTCTCTCGATACGCCACTGGTCCGATCATAGATTTGAATGTCGACCCTTCAAATATGAAAGAATATCCAACACTGCACTAGCCATGTTTCTTATTTTTTTACAATAAATTTTTGATTTTATTAACCGTTTGAACAAGAAGAAGTTATCATTATGTCATACTCAATAGCAAATAGCTATGGATTAGTCAATATAGCTGTATTCATCATCTATTGTAATTAATTTTTCATTAACGTTATTAGCTACCTTAAAGCCTTGCACTGCTTAAAGACAGTTGTAGCAACGTTCGATTTAATTATATTATGTTAAGCAGGGTAACTTCGAGGCTTAATTATGATACACTTGAATACGTTGTCTGTTCTTGAATTAATTAATTCTATTTTTTAAACCAGTAAATTGGCTGATGTACGAAAATCACATCTGTTTTCCGAATTCTATATAACTGCCGAATTCTCACATTAACTTCTACAGTAATCTTATCTTATGAAAAATACAACTTTCTTCTCAACTGTTTTTCTACACAACAAAGATACAGATTCACTTCGTTCACCAAATCGTTCCTCTCTTGTTTTTGGTTTCCATTGTTTAATTAAAACGATGAAAACTCCACATTAATTTTAGCAAATGTCAAAGCATCCATGAAGTAGTTTACTAGTTTCTCCGTGAACAGCCACTACAAAGCATTTTAGTACTATGTGTTTGTAAATAATTTCACGAATCATCGACTTCATAAAATACATGTTTCCAAATAAATGTAAAAAATAAATAGATTTAATTGTTACTAACAAAGTTCCTGCATCTGCCTAACTCAGTTTTTCCACAAATTTGAAAATAATCTAAAAATGGCTCCATGTTATATACACTATTTTGTATCCTGAAGTCTTTTTTTTTATCTTAGATATACAGACGCTCCTTCTATGCAGAAGATAATTGCGTCCACAGACCATGAGAGATGATCTGTTGGCAAGTGATGCAGAGGTCACAGGCCACGGCCATAGGGGTTCCACGCATTGCCCCAACCGCTTAACTATTGTCTAGTTAGGTACCCATTCGGAGCTGGGTGACTCGGGGACTCCTCAAATCCTTCGCGTGGATTCGAGCTCGTGACCATCGGTATGACAGTCGAGCGCGCTACCTCTCGACCACCACGTCCCACAATACCTGTTCAATAGTCTGTTAGTCTGTTTAATACCTTGCTTGTAGAAGCATTTAGATATTCCCAGCGGTGTATAGACATGGAGAAGAATGCTAACAACTTTGACGTGTACTGACATAGTTTTAGAGTTCGTTTCATTTGGAATGTAAATAAATTCATGTATATAAATTAGGGTTTATGAACCATTTGAGAGATATAAGATGTTGAGATTTTTTTTCTTCATTTAACTAATGTATGCTTTCCAGCCACGACGAAGTATTAACACACGTTGGGACTCTGCAGTCCTTTATATTAAAAACTTCATTTATTTGAAGTCATTTCAGATATGTCGTATGAAGATTAAATTTGGTTAAGTTTTATTCAAATCTTTGAAAAATTCTACCATGACTACTTTTTTTTTTCAATCTTCACTCTATCACACAACTAGACTTGTTTGATCCTTATGGGTAAAATATGAAATGCCTTGAACGATATTTGGTATCTTGTTCCTAAAAGAGGATTTTTCACGAAGTCTCCTAAAATGTCTCTGAACTCAGCTTGAATTTTAGATGACAAGTTTTTGCCCTTGTTCGGGGGGTGTGCTCGGAGTGCTCGATCGTAAATGTCAGGAATATTTCATTCTTTGCAACAGTATTTTTCTCTCTGAGCCCTTAAAAAACCCACAATTTTGCCTACATTGAAAAAAGTCAAACATTTTAAGGCGAACTTCTTGCCATTTTGTTTTCTTTTCTTTCACAATAACCAAATTGTTATTAATTTCTTAAAAGTCAATTTTTTTAGTTCCGATTTCTGATTCCTTCCGATCGTAAATAACTTTGGTATGTTGAGCACTTATTCGTGAGTGTCTACTTTTATGCTTGACAAGTTTGAATTCCATTAGATAAGTAATTTTGTTCATTTTTGTTTATGATACAAAACAAAAGGCTTACAAATTAAGATACTGATGCTTTGCAATTGGAAGAATAACTCATTTAAGCACTCCAACAGTTTTCCCCTGCTAGTACCATCACATTAGTGTCATGTTCGTACACTAATTTAGCACGTGTAATATTCAGCTTAGTAGTAATTGTATGAGCAGACTAGGCTTATTATGGAGTTTGAAGATTTGGCATTTGAAACGTTCACGTTTTTTAATATAGTTTCTTCATTTCTATTTTTTAAAATCTTGGCTGTTCTTTTCTTTTATTAAACTTGATGTAAACGTTTTTTTTTTTTTAAAAAAATTTGAAACTAATTGACAAGGTTTTTGCCTCCCCTCCCCCAAACAATGTACTACTATTTATACAGCGGTATATGCTGTAAAATTTGAAGAATTAACTGTTATCACAATATCAGTGTCGAGTTTTTATACTTCTTAAGCCTCCATTTTTGTCAGTACAGTAACAATTTTGTATCAGAAGAATTTATAGCATATAAGAAGTTTTAAGTTTTGACAGAAGAAACGTTCACATACTTTAGGATAGTTCCTTAAAAAAAGAATAAAAAATAATGTTTGCATTTTATTTTATTGCGATAAAAAGCTCAACTTCCTTGTAAAATTTTCCTTGATATAAATTATTTAAGGACTATGAATTTGCCGCCCCTAGCCAAGTGCCGCCGGGGCATTTGTCCCCTCGCCCCCACCCCCCTTCGCGATTCAACTGATCTCGAGCTGGACACTCCCCCAGTTAAATACAGAAATAAATATTTACTAATAAAACTAGAATCTCTTGGTGACAATACTGACTGCAATAATGATCTGTTCGAGTCGGTAACGACATATTGGACACCAACGTATTTTAAAATTATCGTTTTGTCCCGTATTCATGCAATGAAGTGTCTTTTGGTGTAGTTAACAATTTCACTATAGGTCTATGCAATGAAGAGGACAGACGCTACTTAAAAAGAATAGAGCGACAGATGTTAACATGCAGATATTTAAAAAAAATTAATGAAGAATATATAACACGTCCCATCAAAAACTTGCAACTTTAAATAAATTTTAGTGACGTTTTTAATAGCATACACGTGTTACGAAAGTAGAGTGCAGACTTACACTTAATACATTATTTAAATGGACAAAGAAGTAATTGGCAACATGCTAATTTTCATTAAAAAAATATGGCTTCTAGGGGTAGTAGTGGTCAAAGCTTTGTGAAGTCATCTAGGAGGGGGGGGTAATTTTTTCTGACAAAGTGTAACAGAGAGAGATCTAAGTTTTTGTGACGAGGTGGAGAGGGGGGGGGGTAAAATCGGCAAAAATCGCCTGACAACATTTATGGACGGCCCCTACGATATAAGATAAAGTCACACACTAAGCATGTGTGTTCCCACAGGAATCTATTTCCACCCATCTTATCTTTAGTAATTAAAAACACCTCATATGGGAATTTACACCAGGTGTTTTATTTGCAGAGAAGATAATTTAACCTGAGACTAATTGTCGAATTCAAATAATTTCGTAAGGTAAACACCGTAGCACAGTACAGACTTAATGATGGGAAGCAATAATGAGTTATTTTTTCCCCTTTATTATCAAAATAATTTTCAATGGCCTCTCTCTCTCTCTCTCTCTCTCTCTCTCTCTCGGCTCTGTCTCAGTCCCCCTACTCTCCCCATCTCTCTTTCTCTGTCTTCCTCCTCTCTCTCTCTCTTTTTTCTCTCTGACACTCTGTGTCTCTATCTATTTGAATAAAAATTACGGGCTTCTTAATTTCACCTCAACATTAAACAAAAATATTTCTTTCAACCTAATGAATTATAATGAGATATTTGCTCGTGAGAAGACTGCATGGAAAACTTATCACAATTTTTGAAATATCCTTTTATGAAATAAAAATGAACACTCCTTGAAGTGAAGGTGTGACATTGAACGGAATCATTTTTTAAATATAATTATTAGTATCAAGGCCTCATTGGTATTGGCCATTACATAAGCAAGTAATAAAACAGGTTATTGTAGTTAAACGGGAAAATTAAATAAATCTCTATATAAAAAATTACGTTTTATTATTCACTGGGGGTGAATAAATATACATGTTTCTCAAACAGGGTATGTACAGGCCTGACAAGACGTCACAGAATAACAAAAATTGCGGCAAAAAGCCTTTCTCAAAAAACAAGTAAACAAAATCGAATGATAAAAATAAAGTGAAAGAAACATTTAGCTGCAGTGTTATCCAAAGCCAGACAGAACGTTCATTGAGGCGTTGTCTTTGACATGTTATAACACATTAAAGTGGGTCATAAAATGAGCCTAAAAGTGATAGGACATTTATTAAAAGATCAAAGACTGGCCTTTGCAAATGGCCTTTAAAAATGGACGTATTTATGTTTAGAAAGTATAATATAGTACACAAAAAATTTCATTTGTATAAGGAATGTTTGAAAACATTGTTAAACAAACAATACAATTTAAAAAATTAATTGTACACTAAAAATACATGAACTTGAATGCTGAAATAAAATTTCAAGCTTTTAAAAATATGTAAATTGATATTTCAAAGAATCATAGATTTTTTTAGTCCCATAACCTCTTGTTTAGAGATCGTAGGGGGTTCTAAAGTTTCCATTAGAACATTCTCCGGCTTGGTAGACCCTGGCGGCGCCCATCCCTCTCCAGGTCAGAGGAGGACTTTCTTAGTGTTAGTCATCTCTCAACATTTATATAGTGGCTTTAACGTGGGCTCGGTCCCACGCCCCTCAGTTTGTGAGGCGAGTGCACCATTGACTTCGCTATTCAGCCACATATAATATTTACAAGTTTTTATAAAGATGTCATCACTTCCCAAACTAAACTTAAATATCAAAAGAATTAAAACAAATTCCAAATAATTTAAGTTTAAATATCTCTTCTCATATAACTTGATCCATGACAAAATTGAGGTCGCCGTAGAACGACGCGTTAAACCGTTGGACGCCCAGGTATTCCCCCCTCGTGTCGTTGAACAACTTCTCCTCCAGGCAACCGATGACGACACGATCCTCCGAGAGGAAGAATTTGTTGGCGAACATTTCAACGGCGGCTCCCAGACGTGGCAGGTCACCTGGAGACAGAGTGAGTAGAGTACATGTAGAAATAAACATCTGTCTCATTAGTGGTCTCATGGGGGCTGGGTGAGTAAATGTAGAAATAAACACGTGTCTCATTAGTTGTCTCATGGGGGCTGGGTGAGTAAATGTAGAAATAAACACGTGTCTCATTAATGGTCTCATGGGAGCTGAGTGAGTAAATGTAGAAATAAACACGTGTCTCATTAATGGTCTCATGGGGGCTGAGTGAGTAAATGTAGAAATAAACATCTGTCTCATTAATGGTCTCATGAAGACAGAGTGAGTATATGTAGAAATAAACATATGTCTCATTAATGGTCTCATGGGGGCTGGTAAAAAAATATTTTTAAAATTGCTCATACGTCATGCGTTGGTATTGGGGGGGATGTAGGGAGACACATATCTAATGCTTGGCACACACGTTAGAAAATGTAAAATGTTTCCAAGACACTTTTAAAAAACATTTATCAGTTATTATTATTATTTTTTTATATTTCAAGATTTAATTTCTTTGTGAGGTTTAAACGTGCACACCGCTACATAGCGTGACATCTCTTTAGATCTAGATATTATATCCCATATAGTTATAACTATGCCACTCAGCAAAGTTTCAGAAATCTTTGAGAAGTAAAATCTTTGAAAGCCGTGGAAAACATGCAAAGACACAAAGATAAACATGTGTGGAAATACAGACTGTAACAAACTGCCTCTTACGACCAGTTTTGTTTTTCTGTTTTTGTCATATAAGCAAACACTTCTATGCAATCCTTTTTTTAATGTATAACCAACTCGGATACCAAAGTTAACTAAAGCCCCAAATTTAAAGACGCAATCATGATACTAGTAGGATGACCCGTAGTGTGTAAAAAAGAAGAGAGGAGGATAGTAATAGTCAACACTAATTTGAAAAAAAATAAATTAACAGCTTAATGTCAAGAAACAGACTGGTACATTAGTTTGGACGGTGCAACAACAAGCAAGAGTCATGTAGCAATTTATCTACTTGGCGGCCAGCTCAGATTTCTGGAGACATACGGGCGAATGCCTCTCAGCATTATGTTCACCTTGTGCACAATTTTTTTTTTTTTTCTTTTTTTTTTCTTTAGGTGATTTTAGATTTGTTAAGAATAAACACGGCTGTCATCTCTTTTTCAAGATTTATAGTAAATGACATTAAGAAACATGCATATATAAATAATTAGTTACAAATATTTAATTCCAGATTATTACATAAGAACTAAATATGATTAAAAAAATAATAGTCAAATTTTAAAAACATCAACAAAATAATATATTAACTTGAGCCCTTATTATTTAAAATATTAATATAGCATGTATTCAAGTTTAAAAATCAATTATTTAGTATATTGTCCTCAAAGAATGTCAAATAATTTGTTATACCCACATACATGGTTGGATTTTTGTGGTTGATTTTGTCGCAAGCGTTAAAAAACATTTAAAAATTATTTAAAACTCTTTAGTGTTAACAGATTTGATTTAAGCAAACAACAAACTACAAATCCTTCCCTTTGTCAAATGAGTAGAGTCCCTTTGTCCCGTTTAGTTTGAGTAATTGGTTTAAAGACATTCATAAAGATTGCCTACACTGCCATCGTCCAACATGTATTGTTAAATTTAAAATAATTTTTATAAAAAAACATTTTAAAAAACACGACCAAGATATTAAACTCACCTAAACCCAGGATACAGATCTCCCTGACAAAACGCCCCGCACATAAATGTCTTGTCAGCTCCCAGATCTTGTACCTCGATATGAAAGTATCGATACTGTCAGGATCGCCTTAAAATCAATCAATACTAAAAATGACATTACAAAAGTTGACAATTTTTTAAAAATTTGATCGATCGTGAATAACAAAAGGAAATATTCTTTAAACATTACAATATAATAAACATGTTTTTTTATAACCCTTTCCCGTGATCAAATAGAGATGCTATTTAGCAGGCAGACTGTAGTAGTTTTTTTTAATTACTCTAAATCCTTCATATAGGTGATCGGACACTTCGACCCCGGACGATTCGACTCCAGGACGTTTCGACCCCGTTCGGTTCGACCCTTTCGTTTCTATCCCGTGAAATATTTTTAAAAATTTATTTATTGTGCGTTATAATTATTTTAATTTCAAAAGTATTCTTTAAAATCAAAAACAGAATCTCAACTCCAATCCCAAACATACTTAAAAAGGACCTAATTTATTATTGGGTTTAAAAAAATGTATATATTTAAGTCGTTCAAAGATTTTCACTGTGAAAACGAAAGTTGTTGGTGTTTTTTCCTAAAGGTGTCGACATGCTAACAACGCACTACTTGTGTGCTGAAACCATTACAAACCCGCACCCTTCCATTCATATCTGTTTCTTGTGTTCCTAAACTCGTGAAGACCTTCCTCGCAGAATTACTGATTTTAATAAGCTGTCAGTATTTTAAAGTTTAAAAATTTCAATAGTTAATACTGACGCCTAGCAGACGATAATAAAATTTCAGCTGCTGGGCCCGTATGACCTGTCTGAGTGTAAGGCCATTGTTATGTACATTTCGCCCGGGGCTTACATAATGACATGTTACGAAGGCTAGATTCAGTGACCACCACAGCTCGCCGTGTGCTGGCGAGGGTTATTGGAAAGGTAAATAAAGTGAGGGGGGGGTGTGGTGAACAGCGAGAATGTAGCAACTTTATAAAGGACGATCTGACCACATCGCCTTTTGGTTGTCCGACTACATTGCATCGGGATAAGAGATGGTGTTAGCATTGTTTGGAATCACCAGATTTTACGTTAAATGTTTACTGGTTTTATGTGTGTATACTTTTTTCAAATTGCTGTAAATTTAATTTTACAAAAAACTGTTTTTAATTCTTAATGGATAATAATATTTATTTAAATTATTTTATACCAAAAATTAATTTTACAAACAATACATTTTAAAAAGTATATATATTTTTTTAAAAAATCCATTTCTACTGCATGGTGTAGATACAAAGGAGTCAAAACTTCCTCGGGTCGAAACGTCTTGTGGTCGAACCATCCAGGGTCGAATCGGCCGGGGTCGAAGTTTCCGTAATTCTTTATATATGAGACATAATTAGGCTAAATTTCAGGTTTTTGGATTGTCGTGCGATGCGTATTATAATGAAAATACTTTTTGTTATGTCTCGTATATAAAGAGTTTATAGTAAAAAAAATTGGTTTTTTTTTACGTTTCTTAAAATAATATTTATGATCGCTATGATAATCAGCTTAGTTTCCACTTTTTTTTATAAAGCAATGAAATTTAAAAAAGGAAAAAAAAAAGCCAACAATTTCCTAACCTTTAAATGAGCCTTTTATACCTAGCTGCGGGTTAAAATTTAATGTCGAGAAGAAAGTTTCATCTGGGATCATCGTTTTGTTTGTCCATTCCAAGAGCGCATGCGCAGTGTCATTGTGTAGTACGAAATCAACGTAGTCTCTGAAAACAACAAAACATTTTTTTATTAGTGGGAGTAGGAATTGAGACATATTATTTTCAAGCATAAAACCTATCGAGTTATTTTGTTATTGAATAACAAATCAGAGAAATCTAATGCGTGTTTCTGTATAAATCTATCGTAAATTAGTAATAAATGTAATAATGCACAAACCAATTTATATTCTGACTTGGAAGTACAACATAACGAAAATCTAATGAAATACTCAAATATTTAAGGTGTTTAGACGTATGCTTTGCTCTATATGCGAGAACAAAATAATTTAAATTCTACTTCTTCCAGTCTGGAATTCGTGGCCTAGAATGTGTTGCTTAAATATTCCTAGAAAACTAAAATCTTATCAAATTTAAAATGTCTAATAAAAATTCAAGACCAGTAATAAAACATGGATTCTCTATAGAGTCAATATAAGAACTATTTTTAAAATTAAAAGGGACTTCGGTCTACTTTAAGTTCCGGAAGTTAATCTCTACTTTGACACAGATTCGAGTCCACGAATCTCGGTACGTAAGTAGCGAAACGCATGCCGCTTGACTATCATGCCCCTGTGAATGTCTTTTACATGATCTCCCGTTTCCTTCCTGCATTTTCTCTATAATTCTCTTTTTATCTGTGTTTACTACACTCAACCTCAACTTTAATTCTTATATAAATAATATAAAATTTAAAAAAAAAATAGTTACAATTTCAGATTTTTATAATAATAACAAACTCCGTTTTCAGACCATTACGACCCCGAATAATTCTTAAAACTCAATACTGCCATTTGAAAGTTGTTCGCCCATATTTACCTGATAGCTATGAAACTTGCTAACATATAACTGCTAACTTTGTTGATTACCAACATTAACCTGCTATCCATGATGCTTGCCAATATTTACCTGCTGGCTGAGGTCCTAGTCACTATTTACCTGTTTGCAGCTATGTGGACGGATCCCTTCAAGGGTCGTATTCCAAACGGGGGTAATGTGTTATTCCACCGATCTTTGCGCACGCTTGGTGTAAAAAAGACGATCCATTTAGTTTTTTTTTTAAAAAGAAATATAATATGTAAATAATTGGAGTAAAACAATCATCAACAACTAAAATAGAAAAAAAAAATGTAAAAATAGTTTTAAAAATACACGCTTTTTTGGCCACTCAATTTGTTACGGGGGGGGGGAATGCCTCGAAACATAACATTTGACTAAAGACTACAGTCAGCTACAGTCAGCTACAGTCAGCTACAGCCAGCTACAGTCAGCTACAGTCAGCTACAGTCAGCTACAGTCAGCTACAGCCAGCTACAGTCAGCTACAGTCAGCTACAGTCAGCTACAGTCAGCTACAGTCAGCTATTGAGTAACGTTTGAATATTGGCCACAATCATAAAAATGAACACATTCATAAAAAATGACTACATGCTGAAAACAATGTCTACCGTTGGAACAGTGATTACTCCGGCAAACGACTACAGTCTTACAAATGACTACAATCTGACCAATGGAAACATAGTAACATCGCACTGTTTTGATTTCCCCGAGATGACATTTGTTTTAAAGGAAATGTGAAATAAACTATCACAAAAATAAGAATTTAGCTGGTAAAGAGCCCGATGTTTCTATAGCCTTGACGTATTGTAAATGATACACGATTTTATTTAACCTAATCGGGCAGTGGCAGGACCGGTGTTAGGCCACTGCAACCTATGCGCCACAGTGGGCTCCGCGCTTTCATAGGCCCCGACTATCTGAATAACACTTATTATACGTATTACTTCTTTATTCCTAACCAAACTTTTCCCCGCGCAATTCGTTTCGCATACTAAGCCGCATAGGGTCCCATAATTGCTAAGACCAGCTAGAAAAGGAAGAGATTAAAAAAAAAAACAACTTTAAAATTGAGTTCTCAACTCCATTAAAACTCATAAATCAAAGCTCGGAGATCAATTTTAAAGCTGTTTTAGATTTCTGTTTTACTTGTGGGGTTCCAATAAGGAATTAGAGTCCTGACATTGATGTAGAATCACAAAACAGTTGTTGGTTTCTTATACTGAGGAAGTGTCGTGATAACTGTGGTTGAGTTCGGCTGACGTGATAAGGTCCAAATCCCGCCGAGGTGGTCATAATATCGATATAGATTCATAATACTGTGGCAGAGACCTGAATCTATTATAGCGTCCGAAATAGCAAAGTAGTCATATTACTGTGGCAGAGCCCTGAATCTATTATAGCGTCCGAAATAGCAAAGTAGTCATATTACTGTGGCAGATTCATGATATTGTGCTCGAGTCATGGACTTTGATAGGGTTTCCAATACTGACGTAAGGCCAGGGGCGGATTAAAGGGGAGGTCTGATTGGGCTAAGGCCAGGGGCGGATTAAAGGGGAGGTCTGATTGGGCTAAGGCCAGGGGCGGATTAAAGGGGAGGTCTGATTGGGTTAAGGCCAGGGGCGGATTAAAGGGGAGGTCTGATTGGGCTAAGGCCAGGGGCGGATTAAAGGGGAGGTCTGAATGGGGTAAGGCCAGGGGCCCCGAATGATTTAAGGGCTCCCAAGCGTATTAAATTATATAATAATGTGGCTGAATCGCCCTCCCCCCAGGTGGAGTCGTAGCCATGGACCCCACGCAATCTTAATACACCCTTGCGTAATGTCATTATATTATGGTAATAATATCCTCTGTGTTTCCAAACCACTGATCACTGAGTTTTAATTACTATTTATTTCCCATCCCCTACAACCACCCCCATCCCATTCTCCGAGCAACTCAACCGTAGGACTTGTAGTCCAGACCATTGCACTGACGAGATGGGATCAATAATGTGGATCCTCCACTCTGGCATTTCCATTCTCAAGCTCTGAACTTTTGAATGTTGAATCATCTCTTTGGTGACAACATGAGTTATTTTGGTTGGTGTCATGGTGTAGTTGTGTTGATGATTTCAAAATGTCAATTAAAAATAATCTATTATTTAAATAGAATTATTTTAAGCCATTCCCAATTCTTCGACCAATTTATGGGGTCGTTATCTTAATCAATTAATCATAAACATATATACTAAAATATGCTGATTTCCTGACATCATTAAAGGCTTGGTCGATTCTGAGACGATGAAAGAACTCAGAACACTGAGTAATTTTCTATTATTAGCACAATAGGACAAAAATTTTATAAAGCAAAGCAAATAAGTAAATATTTGGGAAAGGCGATCAAATAAAGATAAGATAAGATAAGAAGAAAGGATAAAGAAAACATTGATGAACTAGAACAAATTAGAAAAAAATTGCTGCCAGATTCATTACTGGAGAATATTCAAAACTGACAAGAATAACACCATTAGTTAAATCATTTAACCTTGAAACACTAGAGGATAGAAGAAACCAGAGCAAAGTAGTATTTATACATAAAGCAATTAATTCTAATTTAGAAATACAACACAATTCTAACTTAGAAATAAAAAAAAAAAAAGATAACTTGATACAACCGTCAAATAGACATAAGGATGAAATAATTTTTCTTATTCCATATGCAAGAATAAACACATACAAATTTACTTTCTTCCTTCCCGGAATTAGGGCGTGGATGGGTTGCTTGAAAAAACCAGGAAAAAAACAATAATCTTCTGTATAGAATGAGCGTCTGTTACAGATAAGATACAAAACAACGCTACAGTTGTTAAAAAAATATTTTTAAAATGATTTTTTGCTCACTTGTTTCCTAACTGAAACGATCGTTTAAACATATTAAAAGTATAGCTGAGATGAGCCTTAACTTGTTACCATGCAAGCGTACTGAGTTAAGTAAAATAAAAATTTAAAAAGGAAAAAAAAAAGTGTAATAAATATTACGTATTTTATGGTACCTACTATTTGAGAGTTCCATTGATGCTGTTGGCTCCTCTGAAAGCCTCTAAGATCTTCACAAGTTCAAAGTTCGTCTTCAGCGGGAATTCCTGGCCCGTCAGGTTGATGAAATATTTCCACTTCCTGTACCGCCAGAGTTCCTTCATGCAGACGAGTTCCGACTCCAGCACAGAGAATTCACCCCATTTCACGTCCACTCTCTTTGTAGATAAGAACACGTTAGGGAAACACTGAGCAATGGCCGCCAAGGCGTTGTAAAAATTAACGTTCGCCGAGAGGTCAATGTGAATGCAGTAGTAGTTCTGTGGTCGGTAGATGGCCCGCAGTATCCGCTCTACCATTTCGGAATCTTTGTACACAACTAACGAATACGCGATGGGAAATCGCCGCTCATCCTCTGTTAAATATGACATGATGTAGCCACGACTCAATTGAAAAGTGTCGCAATCGGTTGTGGCATTCATATAATACTCATCCACTAAAACAGTACCGACCGTGGTCTTGTTTTCTTGAGCATCATTCAGTGATTGTGTATCTCCCTGAAAGAGCGCGCCACAGTTGACTTCACTAACACTGTATAGTTGCTCCGGAATGCTGTCAAAATAATTATTTTTCATAGAAAAAGCTAATCTCATAGGATTAAGGGGATTATCTTTAATATCGCTGATAACCCCTGCCGACGAATGAATTCTGAACATGTTAATGTTTGTGATGTCTGATGACCGTGATATGACTTCTGATTTCGTTGAAGATGGTATCGAGGACGTTGGTAGATTGGACGTCGGTATCGAGGACGTTAGTATATTGGACGTTGGTATCGTTGACATTGATAACGTGGGCGTTGGTATATTGGACATTGGTATCGTAGACGGTGTTATCGTGGACGTTGGTACCGAGGACGTTGGTATCGTTGAAGTTGGTACGGTGGTTGTTAATGTTTTGATAGCATACCCTGCAGATCTCAGTGTCGTTGAGTTTGGTATCACTAATTTCGATATCAAGAAACTTATTTTCCCGGTGGTAGTCCAAGCAGGCTCTTGTATCACGAAGGTACTCGTGTTGAAACTGTTGCTGATAAAAGACGTCAAATTCCACTCCGTGTTTTTACTCACAGACTGAATCAAGTAAAAAGCACCAAATCCAAATGACACAACAAAGAACACGAATATTTTGGCAGATCTCGACATGTTGGGCTCCACACTAAACACATTTATTATCCTGATCGTTTGGGATCAGACAGTGAGTTTAGTTGTAATATCTCTACACAGGTTTATAATCTTGATCTTTTGGGATCAGACAGTGAGTTTAGTTGTAATATCTCTACACAGGTTTAAAATCTTGATCTTTTGGGATCAGACAGTGAGTTTAGTTGTAATATCTCTACACACGTTTAAAATCCTTATCGTTTGGGATCAGCCAGTGAGTTTAGTTGTAATATCACTACACACGTTTAAAATCCTTATCGTTTGGGATCAGACAGTGAGTTTAGCTGTAATATCACTACACACGTTTAAAATCCTAATTGTTTGGGATCATACAGTGAGTTTAGTTGTAATATCACTACACACGTTTAAAATCCTGATCTTTTGGGATAAGACAGTGAGTTTAGTTGTAATATCACTACATACGTTTAAAATCCTGATTGTTTGGGACAAGGCAGTGAGTTTAGTTGTAATATCACTACACACCTTTAAAATCCTGAAGGCTAGAGAATGAACATAAAATTGCATTTTGGTATTTGAGCGCGGGAGTCGGGATGGAATGAGGTCAAATCCAATGACGGCACATACACTGATCCAGTGAATAAATCCAGTGAGTGACTGTGAGCATTCTTAAGTTCCATTCAAATTGAGATTATCATTAAAAAAAATTGGCTGGAAAAGAAACGCATGTTATTAAAACAAATGTTTTTATGGCTTATTTTATAGTGTCCCTCTACTATTTGAGTGTCTCGAGGCGATGCTTGTTTCGACGCGAGGTAATGAAAGGTGTGCCGTGACAAACGTAGCGAGCTCAAGATTGTTGACACAAGCCGTCAATCATCATTTAAATTTAATGCAAAACAATACAGCACAGGTGCCCAGGCCAACTGGGCTGGTCACGTGTTTACGTTAGCATCTCAGCGTGTCCCAAGCGTCGCTTCAAACGTGACCCTGGGCATTGGGTCAAAGGTCTCCACGAGTTTTTGGGTTTGTCATGAATACCTGCAGTATGCGTTGTGTGCTTGTTGTTAAGAAACGCTTGGCGTTAAAGTTTGAATGGCGGAGAAATTTTAAGACGTCCACTACAAACTAAACATAATCCAAGAACATCAACTCAGTTATAAGAGGGGAATATCAGTTTGGGTGGGGAGGGAGCATGACCCCCCTGTACCATTTTCCCAAGTAAGAAAGAGAAGGATGGATTGAAAAAAAAAAGTCCACATTGCTCTCATTGACTTTGTAAATGATAACGAAAGGAAGCTAAGTGTCATCGTTTGAACGCCATCTTTGTGTTTAGTTTAAAGCGACCAAATGCTACTTTATTTTCACTGTTTTTATAGTAAGTGGAATTTTAAAATTTTGGAACTCAAATATTATCTTAAGTTGGAACATAGTTGTTATAATTGTTTTGAATATCACTAAATAAATTTTCTCTTTAAGAATATTTTAATTTACCGTTTGATCTTTGTCATAGAGAATTTAAAAAAAAAATCAGTCAAAATTTAATGAAGATTCAATTTTTTTAAAAACAAATTCATTTTTGCTGTAATCTTGATACAAGGTATTTTTGAAAAAATAACTAAAACATTTATCTTTTTAAAAATGCTTTTAATAAACGTCGTATAGGATTTTTTTTAATGACTATACAGTACATGTATTTGGGAGAAAAAAACTGATTTTGAGTTAGTCGCGAAAGTCGAATCGCGAAGTGGCGGGAGACGAATTAATTTCATATTTACTGGTTAAAATCTGATCGATTACGTACACTCCTTTTTTCAGAAGATTATTGCATCCTACGCTTATCCATGGAATGAAGAGATTTCAACGCAGAATGAGAATGAAGCAAGTCATTTGCTTTTTACAAAGTTTCAGTATCTCCATAATGTGGATCTTCCTCTAACCGAATGTTCCTACTGGGTGGTGTTAATCGATAGTTTATACAGCCGCTTGAAATATTGGGATTGTAACATGTAAGGAAGTATGTAAGAAACACGATGGTAACAAGTTGTAAAGAGACAGGGCGTATACAAATAAATATATAAGGTGGAACATGACACCCATGTCGCCTGGTTGGGGGGGGGGGGCGTCATCAGTTTTTGGGGCGGTTAAAGTTTATATAGACCAGGTGTCGGGAAACAATTGGCTCGCGAGCCAGATGTGGCTCTATTGGTGGCTGCATCTGGCTCTCAGACAAATGTTCGATTATTAAAAAAAAAACACTTTTATTCAGATCCATTTGAACTACATATTAATTGCATATAAAAAAGACAGCATAACGAATTTAATTATTGTAGTTTTAGTGTTGAAACTACACAGAATGCACAGATTTACTTGAATGTTTAGTTTTAAACATAATGTATGGCTCTCACAGAATTACTTGTCAAAATATGTGGTGTTTATGGTTCTCTCAGACTAAAAGTTTCCTGACCTCTGATATAAACCATGATAGTGCGTTTGTTTAAATTTTATATTGTGTCTCAGTTATTAAAGGTTATATTAACTATCACGAGTCAGCTTAAAGTTGATACAATATATCGCGCGTCAGTTATTAAAATTCATATAAACTTTCGTGCTTCAGTTATTAATGATTATATAGACTATTCTACGTAAGTTTTAAGATTATTGGAGCAATTGTGCGTCAATAATTAGAGTTTATATAAATTATCTTGCGTCAGTTAGTAAAGTTTATATAAACAATTGTGCATCAGTTAGTAAATTTTATATAAATTATTTCCACAAACGTTTAATGCGATAAATGTTGCAATCAGTACCTGACGAAACGTTCACAATTTTGGTAAGTGGCTCAGTTTAATTTGGATTACTAAGGATCTTTTGCCGATAAACAAATCCTCCGGGTTTAGCTATCCGTAGATCTACATCAAGACGAATGGGCATCACCTTCACTTGAATGTGTCGTCCCTTGTTCGCCACCTGACGAATGGGTATGACATTCACCTGAATGTGTTGTCCCATGTTCGCCACCTGGTGCGTTCAGGGAAGGGCAAGGTGGAGGAGGAGATTTGTGGTTTCGCTTTATAGCTTAGTAGTGGGGAGAACTGACACGGGGATAACAGTAGGTCCCTAATTAGTCGCGTAGAGAGGGGGGGGCAAGGACGGGCAAATGCCCCGGACGACACTTGGCTAGGGGCAGCAAATTCCAAGTCCTTAATTAGTTTATATCAAGGAAAATTTTACAGGAAAGTGGAGCTTTTTATTGCAATAAAAGGAAATCCAAACATGAAATTACTTTTAAGAATTAATTAACTATCATAAAGTAAGTGAAACTTTCTTCTGTCAAAACTTTAAACTTCTTATATGCTATAAATTCTTCTGATACAAATGCTACATACTGACAAAAATTGAGACATAAGTAGTATGGAAAAAAAACGATACTGATGTTGTGGTAACTTAGTTGATTCTTCAAATTTGACGGCTCCTACTATGCATAAATAAAACATTACTGTTTTTTAAAAAATCAATTTCACACATAAGCTTATCGGATGCTCTGAATAACACATTGTTTGGGGGAGGGGCGGCAAAATGCTTGTTTGTCAATTAGATTCTAAAATTGGAAAACGTTTAAATAAAGTGTAATAAAAGAAAATAAAAGCCAAGATTAAAAAGATTAGAAATGAAGAAACTATATATTAAAACACATTAACGTTTCTAATGCCAAAACTTCAAACTTCATAATAAATCTAGTCCGCTGATACAAAGGCTACTCAGTTTAAAAACACAGGGGATAAAGTAGTGCACGAATATGACACTAATAGATATATTTGATTCAAGATTAGTTTCAACGTAGGTAAAACACTGGGGGAAAAAACTGTTGGAGTGCTAAAATGAGTTATTGCTACAATTGCAAAGCATCATTATCTTAATTTGTAAGTCTTTTGTTTTGTATCATAAACAAAAATGAACAAAATTGCTTATCTAATGGAATTAAAACTTGCCACACATAAATATAAAAGTGGCCACTCATGAATAAGTGCCCAACATTACCAAAGTTGTTTGCTATCGGAAGGAATCAGAAATCGGATAAAAAAATTAGACTTAAGAAAAACAATACGTTGTTGTAAAAATAAAATGGCAAGAAGTTCTTATTACAATGTTTTACATTTCTCAATATGTGCTAAATTCTGGATTTTTTGGGTCCCAGAGGGCAAAACACTGTTGCAAATAAATGCCATATTTTGGAACCAATGAATTAGCTTGAAAAGTACGATCCAGCACTCCAAGAACATCATCTGAAGTCGTCTCCAATTCAAACCGAGTTCATATAAAATTTAGGATACTTCGTTTTAAAACCATCTTTCAGGAACAAGATACCAAAAATCGTTCAAGGTATTTCATAATTATCACATACGGATCAAACAAGCCTATTTGTGTGATATAGTAAAGATTGAACAAATGTAGTAATTGTAGAATTTTTCAAAGATTTCAATGAAGTAAAATTGAATCTGGACACGACATATCTGAAATGACTTAAAATAAATGATAAACTTCAAATAATTGACTGCAGAGACCAAACGTGTGTTAATACTTCTTTGTGGCTGGAAAAATATAAAGGAATTAGATAAAGACGCAAAAATCTCAATATAATATCTAGCTCAAACAATTCACAAACACTAAATTATTTACATGATGCTCCAACTTAAACGAACTCTCAAACTATTATAGTACACTGGAATGTTGTTACACATTCTTTTCCATGTCAATAAACCGCTGGGAATATCTAAATGCTTCTACATGCAAGGGATTAAACAGACTTCAGGATACAAAATAGTGTATATAACATGGAGCCATTTTTAGGTTATTTTGAAATCTGTATAAAAACTGATAGAGGAAGACGAAAATCTCAAAACATTAACAGATGCAGTAACTTTGTTAGTTACAATTAAATCTATTTATTTTTGACATTTGGAAACATGTACTTTATGAAGTCAATGATGCCCGAAAATAATTGCAAACGTACAGTGCTAAAATGCTTTGTAGAGGCTACTCACAGAGAAGCTATTATAATACTTTAAGGGTGCTTCACATCGGCTAAAATTGTATGTGGAGACTTCATCTTTTCATTTGAACAATGCAATCGAAGAACAAGAGAGCAAATATTTGGTGATCGAAGCGAATTTGTATATATGTTATGTAGAAAAACATCTGAGAAGAAAGTTGTATTTTTCATAAGATAAGATTACTGTAGAAGATAATGTGAGGATTCGGCAGTTATATAGAATTTGGAAAACAGATATGATTTTCGTACATCAGCCAATCTACTGGACTTTGAAATTTTGCCTCAAAATTAGATTTCTCAAAATATCTCACATTGTAATGGAAGGAATATTTTACCGTTTTTACCTCTATTGTTAGGTAATAAAATTAATTAATTCAAGACCAGTTAATGTATTCAAATTCAAGTGTATTATTATTTAGGCTGGAAGTTACTTTGCCTTTAATATTATATAATTAAATCGAACATCTTGAGCAGAGCAATTTTTTAAGGTAGCTTTTAAAAAAAATATAATGAAAAATTAATTACAAGAAATGATTCATACACCAAAATTGACTGATCTATAATTATTATTTGCTATTGAGTAGAACTGGCTGGGTAGCGAAGCCTCACAAGCTGAGGGGCGTGGGTCGAGCCCACGAAAAGCCACTATAAAAATATAGAAATGACTTACGCTAAGAAAGTCCTCCACTGACCTGGAGAGGGATGGGCGCCGCCAGTATCTATTAAGCCCGATAATGTTCTAATGGAAACAGAATCCCCTACGACCTCGAAAAAAAGAGGTTATGGGACCAAAAAAAAAAATTTGAGTAGAACATGACTGACAACTTTGGTAGCCTACATGAAAGGTTGTGCAATGATAAAAAAATTTAATAAAACTTTACTTTTTTTTCAAGAATTGAAAGATTTCCTGTTCATTTCTAACATAAAAATATATAGTGTCCATATTAATACTTCCTAAAAAAAACCTATATTTTCTTTACAGCTTTCACATAGTTTGTTGTTGTTTTTTCCTTTTTCTTTGGTTTTTTTTGGGGGGTGGTGGGAGGAATTTGGGTTCAGCCTCGGGTGGCACATACCCACGCTACGCCGCTGTCCCTGGTATTACTCTAGCGGTAGGGGACTAAGCTTCGAATAGATTTATTCGAATTATGGGTTTGCACCGTGTCTGAATAGATATCAGCCAGAGCTTAATTATATTCTCTTCAGCAAGAAGAGTTAAAAAAAAAAGAAAGTTGGCCGAGTAAAAAGTGTTTTTAAAAAACAGGTTTTGCAATTTCTAGCGTGTTTAAACGCGTCTTCAAAATTAAACCTTTTTACAAGTGCTGTTTTCAATTACAAAATAATATTTTAAAACAAAGTTGTAGCAAAAAAAGTTTATACATTAAGGGTATACATTTCATATCTGAAGAATACATTTTAGGCATAAACATATTTTTACAAATGTAATAAAGATATAAAACTAATATGCAACCTCACCTTGGTGGGACCTATACTAGAATATGCATCTTCTGTATGGGACCCATCCACCAAAGAAAACACTGATAAATTAGAACAAATTAAAAAAAAACGAGCTGCCAGATTCATTACTGGAGAATATACAAAACTGACAAGAATAACACCAATCAGGGCCGCCGTTAGAAATTTTGGGGCCATTGAATAGTGGGTACGTGTGGGCCCCCCATGGTAAAAAAATCCGACAAAAATACGGACTGGTTTGATACGCAGTGTGACGAGATATAACCTGTCACTGAAACCAAAAAGAAGGCTCTTTTGACTTAAAAGAAAAAGCCTACACCCAAGAGGCCGCATGCCTTAAAATCAGCCAAGTCACATGCCTAAAAAGTCGCACGTCAATGCGACAATACCTACTGGTTTAACCTCTGCTACAACATACAGTTAGCTGCAGACATGGGGAATGCTAAATCCATGTATGAAAATATCAAAAAAGCAACCTGCGCATTGGCTTCCGAAGTTGCCCCCTAAAGTCAAAGAATGTGTCCAAGACAAGACAGCGCACTTAAAAAGGTGGGTTGAGCATTATCTGGAACTGCATGCAACAGTTACAACAGTCTCCAGCACCACTCTAGATGACATCCCCGCTATGCCGCTCTTTGAAGAACTTGATGTCGTGCCCACACAGGAAGAGCTTAGCAAAGCAATTGACTGCCTGGCTTGTGGAAAAACTCATTGGAATGTAGGCCTACCACCAGAAGCTTTAAAGAGTGACAAGACAGCTTTACTAAAAACTTTCCACGAGCTTATGAACCTCTGCTAGGAACAGGGCTACATTCCCTAGGACCTAACGCATGGAAATATAGTGACATTTTATAAGACCTAGGGCGATAGAAGTGACTGCATTTCACTCTTTTATATTGTAAGAGAGAGGCCTTTGCCCATGTCATACTAACACGATTACAGAGTTTAGCCTCCCAAGTTTATCCAGAATCTCAGTGCGGTTTCAGCGCTGGTCGGTCAACTATAGACATGGTGTTCTCCATAACAGCAGCTCCATGAAAAATGCCGAGAGCAGCAGATGCAACTTTGCCAAAGGGACATGAAAGCAGCCAGAATACGCACATGCGACTGGGGGTGTAAAACAGAAGACTGATCTACATGGCGCACAGTTGTAAAGGAATGCGTCATAGTAGCCGAGGAGTGAAGGATGGAGGAGGCTACAGACAGATAGGAGAAAGGCCAAAACATTGGAAATCACAGAATTTATGTCAAAAGCTATGATAAAGGCTGTCACTCAATTCTAGGACAGCACAGACACACGAGGAAATATGCACCTCAGACCAAAAGTAAGACGGAATGATGCCAACAAAATGAATCTGGTTTAATGGCGTCTCGTATTACGCCTGTTACTGACCATGCACCCGACCGTTGTAAAATGGACGACATTCTAAAGCCGTAATGACAATACCCTGTTAAAAAAGACTGCTCAAAAGTACGTAATCATATCGCATCATAATACTTTGTACAGTACTTAATACCTTAACATTACGAATGCACTTATCAATATATCATTATATAACTAATATGTGGGCACGCTGCCACATAAAATCGTAGGTACTTTGACCCCCCCAAAAAAATAAAAATTGTCATAAAACTCTAAATCATATATCATTTTAAAGGGCTAGCTCTTTGCTTTTTAAAAACACAAATTTCATGTGGAACAAAATTCGAGTTATCATTTTTTCACCTGAATTTTTTAAGCCCCCCCCCCTACACATACTATATATTTTACTTTTAAAAAATGATGACCAATATTTTTTTTAACTTTTCCCAATTTTCTTGTCAATAACTTTTATTTTTATTAAAAAAAAAATAATTGCACCAAAATTTCAGAAGCCAATCACATTCCAATCGACAAAATTATAAATAACGGAATTCTTTACAAAAATATTTAGTTTTAAAAAATAAGTCGTTTGTTAAAAATCATTTTGAAAAGTTGAAAAAATAATTTGTCTTACGCCAAATTTAAAAGATAAAAGAAAACAATATGTTTGTAGGATTTTAATAAAAAATATGTTGAATTAAATTGTTAAATCAATACTCATAAATAATATGTATTACAGGAAAGTAATTTAAAAAATAAATAAATTGAATGCACGAAGCTATAAACTTTGGTAACCTTTATGTCACTATTGGCTAAGTATAAATTTTACATATTACATAATTTATACTTAACTTACTTTAATAGGCCAATGTATTATCAAATTGATAATTAAATTGTTTATTTATTATTAAGAGTTTTATTTATTTATTTGAAGACATTAATATTCAGTAAATAGTAAAGCTAAAATAAAGATAGTGCTGCTGCAAAGATTAAATACATTATAAAACTATAAAACTATCAACTATACTTCGGTATTAACTTTGGTTCAGAATGTAGAATAAGTCAGTCACAGCTTACCGAGTCGTAAAAGTGATGAAAAAAATCCAATATTTAAATATACTCAAATAAGTAAGAGTATCACCGGAAGACATAGATATGACGCATTTGATGACTAAAATAATAAATTATTTTTAGAAAACTCTGACGTAAAACACGAATTTCCGAAGAAAATCTTTAGCTAACCAATTGTGTGCAAAAAGTATTTCCGTCAATTGTCAGTGAAAGCTAAATTTTAAAACTTTTTTGTTACATGTCACTTGAATAATCGTCCGAACATTTATCTACGCACACAGCATCAGCATTAAATAAAAAAACAAGCGTAGCTGACGGCCGCCCCCCTGCCGTTGGGGCCCTTAAATAAATTCGTGGATTCACCCCCTGGCGGCTGCCCTGTACCAATCGTTAAGCCATTAAACCTTGAAACAGTAGAGGATAGAAGAACCAAGAGTAACGTAGTAATTATACATAAAGCAATTAATTCTAATTTAGAAATACAACACAAAGATAACTTAAAACAACCCTCAGATTCAGATAGACATAAGGATAAAAACGCTTTTCTTATTCCGTATGCAAAAAAACAAACATATACAATTTTCTGGATTGGGTTGCCTGAAGAAAACAGGAAAACCAGCACTTGATCATCATTTAAAACTCAAATAAGAATAGAGAACTAAACACAAACCATGGATAAGTGTAGGAAGCAATAATCTTCTGTATCGATGGAGCGTCTGTAACAGATAAAATAAGATAATATTTTAAGTTTAAAAAAAAAGTGACTATCGCCGCAAAAACGTTCATTTTACAAACAAAATGTAATCTTCCATTGTTAGCCTAAATTTCATCACGATTAGCTATTGAGGTTCATAATTTGAATTTTTTACACCTCATAAAAAGGTCACTGGTGTTTAAATTACAGTCGGACCCACTTATGTTGACCTCGGTTATCTCGCCAACCCTCATATATCGATGCTTTTGAGGTGGAACCGCCAAATTTTCTATTTGGCTAGCATTTTCTCATCGGTTATTCGCTTCTTTTATGTCGCCGAACCCTAATATCTCGAGTAAAAAAGACGGCCTAATTTGCCGCTTAACATAGGTTATCTCGATATTAATTGTCAAGTCAGTTTGTCGGTTAATCGTTTGTAAGAAAAGCCCGTTTTACTGTCCGGTCCGTATTTCCGTTAAATTATTTACAACCAAGAAGGGGAAGGTATCGAATTTCGACCTCACGAGGTCTGCTGGTGAAGCCACAGCCCTCGTGCGTTCAACTCTCTGCTCTGTATTACTTCTGGTACTATGCTTCGCTTACTAAGCAATATTTTTTAAAATTAAAAATCATTCACTAGTGAACTCCACTAATAGTGATGGCATATACTTTTATATTATAGATCGGAATGTTATTATTAAGAAAACGCTTTGATGTCACGGTCGGTCGCGTGTTGGCTCTGGTATTCTGCCGTAACACAACAAAAAATTAACTCCGGTAATAAGATAATATATTGACTAAATGAGAATAAGGTTAACCGGTCCTGGCTAAACGGCTGAACAGTTGGTGCACATACCCCTTTTGTAGTTAGCAAACATGTAAGTTTATTTTTTCAGCATGCCGATCACTTTATCAAACAATTAACGGCAACGCAGTTGTGTAAAATTACAAAAAATAAAAACTAAAAAAACACATCCATGTACATTCTCATGTATTAACGCACATCATGTACATAAAGAAATTTCAAGCACATGTTAATATTTGCCGCCATATTGGTTGTCGTTTATCTCGATCCCCGGTTATCTCAACGCTTTTCGGCAAACCCCTAGGCCGTCGACATAACCGGGTCCGACTGTAGTTACACAAGGCCAATCTTTTCTGTGATAAACTAAATGATGCAAACATTGCGATCTACTTTACATTTACAGAAATGTACCACACACTAATAGTATGTCATTGAATCACTTCGTAGCAGAATACTGAATACCGTTTCTGACTACCTTCATCACATTGATGCTCCGTGTTTTTTTTTTCTTTACCATATAAATCCTTAGTGCACTTAACCTCTGGCTAATCTACTGTTGCTTCTGTATGGAGCGATACCACTTCAATTATTTGAACTGCTACGCATCATTGTGGGATCTACGTTCGAGACCACACTCGGGTCAGCACTCTACCACGTATATTGAATGGTTGACCTTGATACAAGTTCGACATGAATAAATAAAATTGGAGGGGAGTATACTTGGTAGTGACTTAATACAGAAAGCGCGAGAATCGTTGGGCACACACGGCGGTCGAAAAACTGACCACTGCGACGTAACGTGACTCAAAGATCAAATCCTCTCACTGGTCAGTAACATGTGATGCACCCCCCTAACCAAAATATGGTAATCGTAATGAGGCAGTAAAATTCGCGGACACATCTCTCATGTGACTAACCCAGCAGCATGGCTACCCGGTCGTCATTGATTTATACAGTCGTTGGAGACATTTAAAAATTTTAATCAATATAAACACCGTTACCTGAGCGTTTGCTGTCTTCTAATTCCACATTGATGGAGACTTCATCCCACATAGCGAAGTAGACACACTGATAATGACCGGCGGCATACCCAGACAGGGTTACACACGTTCGAACCGGATAAATAACCGTAAAGCACTAGGCCGGGGAGCCTAATGGACGGTCAACACTGGCTAATGTACAGAGCAAAGCGCAGTAGTATTGAATCTGTTGGATTAGTTACCTGTCAAGCCGTTCGGTTAGTTAGCTGCGGTGGGTCCTGTTCAAGATTAGACGTACAGCCGATTCAGCTATCTCATTATTTCTAGACTTTTTGCAAATTGTCTTTCCCGAAATTAGCTTTAACGTAGTAGGAGGAAATATTTCCAAGATTTTATAAATGGAAATACAAAATGGTTTACACCTCGAGTCATGATTCTTTGTAACTTTGTAATGTTTCCTGAAACTATCTTAGATAAAATTTGACATTTCTCCGAGGAACCCCAAAAGATTTAAATTGTAATAATTAAGTGATATTTTTTGTTCGTGTGTTTATGTAGTTTTTAGTGTGCCACCAAGAGACCTTGATGGATGAACATAACCGATCGATACACTTCCTTGATTCACTCCGCGGCGCAGTGGAACGAACAAAAATTACCACACCACGTCATCAAATGGTCGTGTAGTCACGACACAAGAAACAGAAAATCTCATGCACAAATACCAGATGAACTGATGATGCACACTGTCAAATTAGTTCGCGGTTAATGCGCATAAAACTATCGCTATGAATAAATCACTCGGGGAATCAGAAAATTCTGGGTGCATTTAACTCAAGCGGCGTATAAAAGCCTGAGAATCACGGCATCTAGTGTAAACACTTTTAGTTTTTGACGTCTTCATCCGGTGCAGTGAGTTGTGTTGTTTGAGTGAAGTGTCCTTGGTGGTCAAGTTCTTGAGGCAGGGGGATAAATGTGACCCTTTAGGGGCCCGTCCATAAATGACGTCGCGCACCTAGTGGGGAAGGGGGGGGTCCAAACATTTGTGACAATGTGTGACGAGGGGGAGGAGGGGGGTGTTTCAGAAATGTGGCGTCACATAAAACTCACTACTTTAAATAAAAGTTCGACTTAAATTTTTAAAATTTTCGATTTCTCACAATTTACCCTATGACGTTTTTCATGGTTTCACGCGCGTTACGATTTGATTTAACCCAAGTTCACCTCTCGTTAGGAAACCAATGGGTAGAGATCTCGAAGAAGGTAAAGAGGTTGCCCCAAAACCAGGACTTATGGTAACCCACTCACCCTCTTCCCCGTAAAAAAAAACCAAAAAAAAAAAAACCAACAAAATAAGGTGGAAGTTTAAGTTAGTTTTGAAGCAGGTTAAATTCATCTCACAAAAGTGTGAGTTTTGTTTTGACAGTATAAGACAGAACTTAATTGTATATAACTTCATTATGTGATCTGGTAGGAAATGTATCTTTGTGATTAAGAGATATTCGGGATGTTCGAAGCCAAGATTATATGATTCGAACTTTGTTGACATTTGTTGAAGAAAGTGGCTGATTTGAATTATTCATAGAAGAACGCTGTGTACATAGGTCTCCATGCCATGAGACCATAAATAAATGAAATTTTATTACATTAAACGATTGGTCTGGGACCACAACCAGATATGACAATACCTCACTTAAATTAAGGTAAAGTCTTTGAAATGCCGGAATTACATTACCGCAAAGCTGGGCCGTCCATAAATGAAGTCACGCTTTGGAGAGGAGGGAGGGGGGTGTTAACACGTTTGGGACAATGTGTGACGAGAGGAAGGGGGTGTTTAAGAAATGTGACGTCACACCGAAACGCACAACTTTACGATATTAGAGTGCAGCCTACACTAAATACATGCTTAAATAACAAAACAGTGATTTGAAACATGTTCATTTTCAAATAGAAAATACGGCTTTTATGCGTGGGTGGGGGCGCGCAAAGCTTTTGTAACGTCATTTAATAGGGGGGTCTAAGTTTTTGTGACAACGTGTCACGAGAGGTGAGGTGGTAAGCAATCGTCAAAAATCGCGTCATTTAAGGACGGCCCAATTGTAATTTTTTCACATAGCATCTCTTGTAATGTTAGATTGCCATTTTTGCAATACCTGAGCTTTCTAACTCAGCGTCCTACGTATTTCTATGGTTTGTGTTTAGTCCTGTATTCTTACTAGAGTTTTAAATGATGATAAAGTGTTGGCTTTCCTGGTTTCTTCGGGCAACCCATCCCACGCCCGAATACCGGACGGAAAAAAAACAAACTTGTATGTGTTTGTTCTTTCATATGGAATAAGAAAGGTGTTTTTTATCTTTATGTCTATCTGAGGGTTGTATTAAGTTATCTTTGTGTTGTATTTCTAAATTAGAAATAAAAGTAGCGGAAGACAGACAGACAGACAGCCATACAGTCCAATGAGTTAACTATAACTTTTAAATTGAAAGAACAAAAAACAACAGGAACTTACTGAAAGGAAAGTTCTTTTCGGTGCATGGTGTAGCTTTGAGTCTAATAAAGGAACTATTTCCAAATAAAATAATGATCTCTTATCAAATGAAGGTTAATATTTGGCACTGTCTGGGACCGATTACAAGAAACCACCACGTCGTACATAGGCCAGATAAAGGCATCTTGAACAACTTTAGTCTATTTAGATATTCACATAATTAGTTTCACGACCAGGGAAATATTATTTTTCTTTTCAGTTTGTAATTCTTTGTTTAACCAAGTTGCACTTATGCTTAAGATCATGAGATCTTTCCCAATATGTCTTAAATTCAAGTAACAGTGTTACATTAATTATTGATTCCCCACCCCGAGCATTTCTTTTTTTTTTTCACATTTCGAAAATCAACCCCTAGCGAATGTAAGAGGAGGGCTATGCTGAAAATCCGTAAAACAGTTGAACTTAAGCCCGCTGATAATTACTTTTTTGATCGATTAGCAGTAACATTTTGAGCAGTTGCATCTTATCGAAACATAACACAGACCGTCTTGCTTTCCAGGGCAATAATGTTGAGATACATGCCATTTTTCTTATATAGCTAGTTGTTTAACGTGTGTCTTTGGATCTTTTCTTTTGGCTAGTTAAAATATAATCATCTTGACAACTAACTTTCACCATTAAAAAAAACCCAACAAAAAAGAAATACCTTACATTTTTTCTTTAGCCTAGCGAAGTTGATAAGTGTCCACAAGCTAGAAGGGAGTGTGATAAAGCCCACGTTAAAGCCCCAATAAAAATGCTGATGAATAACTATCGCTAAAAAAGTCCTCCGCTGACCTGGAGAGTAGATGGGTACCGCCATGGTCCAACAAGCCCCTAGAAAGTTGTAATGGAAACATTAAGTGCCCCTTACGACCACGACATTATGAGGGAAAAAACAACAACAACAACAACAAAAACAACTCGAAATACTTCTGCATTGTCTAGTCTCGCTAATCATTCAATATTACAGTCTATCACTGCGTGAAGGCTTATAGCATTTGTT
This sequence comes from Radix auricularia, assembly GCA_002072015.1. Lineage (NCBI taxonomy): Eukaryota > Metazoa > Mollusca > Gastropoda > Lymnaeidae > Radix > Radix auricularia. The sequence goes on from MUZC01004461.1 coordinate 785,675, forward strand.
CTGAAACCAATGTGCTGAAGAATCTAGTATTCAAAAAGAAGCACACACGGTCGTAAATGTGTAGCTGCCAGTCTTTCATTACGCACATTAGCACTGAGCATGCAGTGTCCACCATTAGCTATAACTTCCATGGGTTAGGGACCAGAATGAAAGCCCGCTGCCGCGTGTGCCAAGGAGAGGAGATGGTGACACACTTGTTGGCACAATGTTCTGCAGGAATCTGGGAATGCAAACAGGCCAATCTGCACTATGACTGCAGAAGGATACTTATATAACGATGCCCTTAAATCAGTGGCGTAGCTAGGGGGGGCGGAGGGGGCGGTCCGCCCCGGGCGGCACTCATTCAAAGGGCGGCATTTGTGGGCATTTGAAAAATAAACCAAGCCATTTCCGAAAACCACCCCTTTTATTTTGAAGAGGAAAAACCACAGTTAAACAAAGAGAATCTCAATTTTGAGTTTAAATTAACTGATTCATGCAACATTTGTTTGATTACATAGTGCATGGTTGTTATAACTAACATAGAACAGTTTTAAAATTTAAAGTCGCTCAAAAAAGGTGACGGTTTGTTTGCAAAATTAAGCGGTATACGTCACAGATGGTGCTTTTATAAGAAAACTTCACAATAAACAGCAACAAATCACCGCTGGTCCGAATATATGTAGTATTAATATCGCACGACAGTTTTCGACATTCGCAGAATGATGCGCTAACAAGTACATACATAACATAGTGGTTGAAATACTGTGTTTAAATTGCAAGTAGTAAATTATATTACTGTTTCAGGTTTTATAACATTATTGTAAGCTAACTTAAAAAAAATTAAATTTACTTTGTTTTTATTGCATTAAAGTAACACATATAGCTTGTATTTTTCCTTAATATATGGTTATTCATTAAAAATGAACGATTATTCATTTTTCCGTTAATAAACACCACAATAACATAAATAATTCCGAAAAAGACATACTTAAAAATTTCAAGCGTCTTGGTAAATTAACATTTGAAGTAACTAGTAACATTAGATCAGATGCTGGAATTTTACTCAGTTCATGGCCATCCTTTACTTTTCTTTGGTGTCTCAATTTATGGGAACCCGTCTTTTTTAAATTAATGCAAACTATGCAAATCCATTTGACGAAACAAATTTATGTGCTAACACAGAACGTTGTTACAGAGAGTTGGAAATATCGACTAGATACCAAGTTAAAAGGAGAAAAATATGAGTGGGGAAAATCCAGAAGACGTGGTTGTATCTTTAGAGCAAGAAGTAAAACGAGAAATGTTTTTTTCCATAGATGTAATTATAAAAGAAAATAAAAGAATGAGGTGATGATTTACACGTCCTTGCAAGAAAATATTTGTGAATGATACTATACCATCTAGGATTCTGAATGAAGAATTTGAACATCAATTAAGTTTCTTTATTTACATTTATAAGATTGAAAGAGAAAGGATCCAGGTGTTTATGGGAGTACACCGGGCCGGTCTTAGCTATTGCGGGCCCCTAAGCAGCTTAGTATGCGAAAAGGATTGCGTGGGCCCCAGTTTGGGTAGGGATAAGGTATTAATAAGGATAATTAGTGAAAATTAAGATAGGTTGGGCCTATGAAAGCGCTGGGCCCACTGCGACAGCATATGTCAGGGGCGGATTAAGACTGCACGAGGCCCCGGGCTGCAATCAAACGGGGGCCCTATCCAGCCAGCATTCTTAAAATAAAATGATTGTTAACAGTATTAACAGCTAATATAAGACTGTAACTAAATTTTAATAATGAAAAAAAAAAACGAACACGAAGAAATAACTGTTTGATGTGTTCGCGGTAGTTATAATTGAGTGTGAAAAGAAAAAAAAATTGCCCGTTATGGGTATGGAACCCGACACCTGTAGCACCTCAAGCATGTACTATGCCCACTAGGCCAGCGGAACTTCGCGAAAGTGGGAAATTTTAAAAATATAAACTATATTTTATATCATGCGAAGTGAAACAATTAAAGTTTTTCGATTATTAGGTACTGTCAATACTATCATGTCTGAACGCGATAAGTTGTATTGATAGTATTTATTAATTTATGGCAGTGGCTATTGAGACGCTAGCGTCTTAATAGCCCACAGGCTATTGAGACGCAAACAAAATAATAAGCCAATGAAAATTAAGTATTTAAGGTTGGCCTATTTAGGGGTCGTCCTTGACTGATAACACGCGTCAAGTGGGGTAAGGGAGTGGGTCATGCCTTTGTGACGATGTGTGAAAGTGTGTTAGATATGATGTCACATGTAAATACGCAACTTTAAATACAATTTCTACAAAAATATTATATTGCCTTACAGTAAATACATATTTAAATGTACCAGTGTGTTTTTCATGTGGAATTTATTGAAAAAAATACAATTGAAGTAATAGAAAGTTCTAATTTTATTGTCTTCAACAATGCATGAAGGGGCCGTCCATGCATGACGTCACGCGCCTGTGGGTGGGGGCGGAGAAGGGTAACGCATGAGTGAGGATGTAAGACAAGGGGGTGTGGCGACGTTTAAGAAATCAAAATGTGCTACTTTAGTTAAAAGTTCCACTTGATTGCTCACAATTTATTTAGTTACATTTTCAATTGCTTCACGCGTGTTAACGATATTTGACTTAGAGTGAAGACTTGAACTAAATACATATGAAATATTTCTATGACAAAAATGTTAATTAAAACGTGGTAATTTGGGGGGGGGGGATCAGAGCTTTGTGCCGTCATATTGTGGAGAGGGGGTCTACGTTTTGTGACACTGGGGAAAGGGGGGTAAAAATCGCATGGCGTCATTCATTGACGGCGAAAAAACTTATAAAATATAAAGATATAAGCAGTGAAATCGCCATCCCGTTATGTTTATATAACTTAACGACTGAAACACTGGGCGAAAGAGAAACATCTTCTAATTTCAAGAAATGGAAATATAAATCAGACGGATATATTTTAGCAATGTGTGAACGTTTCCGTTTGGTCTGAATTTAAAAGTTCAGAATTTTGTTTGCATTTAAATATAATTTATAAAACATTATTGCATATCAGTCTTGACTCAATCAGTTAGTTACAAATGCCGTTAGAGTCTGCGCGGTTTACGTTACTAGGCTTGGTATTATGCAAATTATATTTGTTGTGCGTAAGTACCCATTCAGTGGAGACACCCCCCACTTCCTTCGTATGCATTATGCATCCATACGCAAAATCGTTTTTCCGTTGTGGCTTTCACTGTTACTTTAAATACTTTAACTTCCTCCTTTTTCCTATATTCTGTGTCCTTCTTTGTTTTTGTTTTTCCTTTCTTTTCATTTTTATCATAATATAATATGTTTTAAGATTTATGTAAGTAATTATTTATGTTATTGTACCGATGAAGGCATTAGCCGAAACGTCTACTATTATTAGTATTAGTTCATAAATAAAGCTTAAATTTATGTCTTCTTACCCAAATAGTTTGTGTAATTTTTTTTTTTTAAAGAAATAGCAAGCTATCGAACATTTTTGTAGAAGTTTTATTTTAAGTTGCTAATTTACATGTGACATCATATTTAACACTCTCTCACTTACCGTCACAAATGCATGACCCCACTTGGTGCGTGATGTCAGTCAAGGACGACTACTTAATTTTCATTGGCTTATTATTTTGTTTGCGTCTCAATAGCCTGTGGGCTATTAAGACGCTAGCGTCTCAATAGCCACTGCCTTAATTGATTATATTTTCAAGGGTTCGTGCAAACTTGTGTACACTTTTATTATAAAATATAAAAAGTTTGGGGGCCCCTAAACCGTCGGGGGCCCGTGGCTTTAGCCCGTTCAGCCCCCCCCCCCTTAATCCGCCATAGGCATAGGTTGCAGGAGCCTAAGACCAGCCCTGGCTGTACCTACACTACAAGAAGAGCTATTATGTTAACAAAAAAGAGGGGAAATACCCCCTTAATCTATTAAAGTATATTTAACAGTAAATATTGGAAAATTCTTTATCCAACATTACTATTTTGCTAAGAATTTTTTTCAACAATTGCTATCAGTGTATCTAGTTGTAAAAGGAGCTTCTCCAAACTGAAGTGGAAAAAAATATTTTTGCTCCACAATAAGTGATTTAAGACTACAACATCTTGCAATATTGTCCATAGAACATGACATTACAAATAATATAAATTTTGATAAGATAATAAACGATTTTTCGACTATGAAAGTTAGGTGAGTAAGTAAATTTATAAATAATTTTTAAAAATACATACTGATGTATACAAATTCCTTTTTATTAAAAAAATCATATATTTATAAATAAAAAAATAAAAGCAAATTATTTGTTAATGTTTTGGGGTGTAAATCTGGGATATCTTTTGTCTTATTTGGGGTGTGGGGACCTGTGACCCTATAACTTTCTTGTGGGCGTAAAAACAAGTATCTTGTATTTTTATAATTTGTATTTATAGTTATATCATCTTATGCGTCATCTTTTATTGCTGCTTACATAAATAGGGCATGCAGTGGTAAAATTGTTCCCCACCTTTTACAATGTACTTCGTTTCAATTACAATTATTCATTCATGCTTATTAATTTATAAAAAATATCCTATGATTAACTTAATTAAGAGGCCGTCCATAAATGACTTCGCGTGATTTAGGCTTATTTTTAACCCCCTGGCCCCTCGTCACACGGCGTCACAAAACGAAAACTTAGACCTATTTCTCAATGTGATGTGACAAAGTCCCCCCCCCCCATACGAATCGGTATTTTTTATTTGAAAATGAGCATGTTTAAAATCATTATTTTGTTTGTTTGGTCATTTAAATATGTTTTTAGTTTAACGTTGCACTCTAACATCGTAACACGCGTGAAACAACGCCAAATGTCATTGAATAAAGTTTGGGTAATAATAATAATAAAATGATAATTTATATAGCGCTGTATCCCAGCCAGGAGCCTGGCTCACAGCGCTTCACATGGAGACAACACTACATACACTAACCAAATAGACACCCATATCACACCAACCACACAAATATGACAATACGTAGTACATCCGCTACGTTATCACTACAAAAAAGTGTACATTTTATTTAAAGTTGCGCATTTTGAATGACATCAAATGTGTGACCCCCCCTTTTTTTTCGGTGCGTGACGTCATTTATGGGCGGCCCCAAAAAGGGCGGCATATTGGAGACCGCCCCGGGCGGCAAAAGCTCTAGCTACGCCACTGCCTTAAATTGTGTTAAGGTTTGCCACATGAATCGTGAGCCATAAGACCGTAATAGCTCAAACTTCCAAAAAGAATGTCACATCCAGAGTGTTTAGACAAAAAGGTGCTTCATAAATTAATGCCCATATTTTCGAGGGTGTCTAATTATATTTTTATTTTACACAGTGCTTAAAGATAATTATATCAGAATCTTTCTAAAAGTCTGAGAAGATCAAGGACTTATATATTTTGCAGATGCAAACATGCCAATGAGCCAAAATGATATTACTGTGCTACAATTTTCTGACCAATGATGTGCAAGTTGTGAATCGGTGAATTCCCGATGGAGCATGAACGCAGGTCATCGCCTTAGACACTAAATATATCAACATCACTAAACAAAACTAAATATTTTGTGGTACCGCTCCAAACTTTGGATAAGGCTCTGTGGCTTGAAATGCGTTCTTACCGAAGCTCAGTAATAAATCTTTAAAAACAAAATGGGTGGAAAAGTATTTTTAACAACAATTTCCTTTTAATACCTCATGTCTCGTTGCAAACTTTGACGCTAACAGACAGGTACACAATGGAAAGCTAAATAAAAGCGTGTTAAAATAAGCACCACTCCTCATAAATAATGACATCTTAGACAAACAACAATGTATATAGAAATTTAATACATTTTTATCTTTACAATCTTTAAAATTATATTTATGTTTGCTAGCTACACAAATAATGTTGAAATATTCGCGGTTCTTTTAATAGCAGCGGCGTAGCAAGGGTTTCGGCCGCCCGAGGAAGTAGCCATTTTGCTTCACCCTTATTAAGAAGCATTATTTTTCAATAAAATTTTAAATCAGAATATAACTTCGATTGAAAAATTGTACGTTGTTAATTGTAAATTATTATGATAAAAATAATGTTTGACGGCTTCCTTTACAGCAGGGATGTCCAAAGTCCGGCCCGCGGGCCAAAACCGGCCCACGAAGCAATTTTTACTGGCCCGCGGCCACATCTGAAATAATTAATTAACTAACGTATTATTCTTTAATAACATTAAATAAGAAAAGTCGACAAGTTTTACCGTTTTGATAACGTCAAAGGATGGCAAAAGTCGATAACATTGTATTGTTTACCAATTACTAGACTTCAGTCTTAAAAAACTGACAAGGGGAACAAATGTATTTGGTTCTATTTGTTCTGCTGTCTGTGACGTTAAATTACCAAGTAAACAATATATTTATTTATTATTGATGGCTATCGCCATTTCTCGTGAGCACAGTTGACAAGCAAAACTTGTCTGTAACAAAGTCACCTTAGTCAGGCTGGCAAAATTTTTAAACTACACTGTATCATTCATAAAAAAGTTATTTGTGCTAAACACCTTTCATGTGATCGTGTCCTTAAGCAAGTGATAAAGGATATGACCTCTATTCGCTCTCAAACCCTGTTTCACAGCCAGTTTTAGCAGTGTCTTCTTGACATCCAGAGAGAATTCAAAGATGTTATATATGACAATGATATAAGATGGTTTAGTCGGGGGAAAGCACTTCAGCGCGTCTACACATTAAAAAAGAAATTGGGCAGTACATGGAAGTTAAGGGAAAACCATTTCCAGATCTATCTGATGCTGCTTGTCTTGCATAGTTTGCATTTCCGGTTGATGTGAAAAGACATATAAACCTTCTTAACACAATTCTCCAAGGGCACAATGCAGTGGTAAGCAAATTATATTCACATATCAAGGACTTTGGGAACAAGCTGCAACTTTTTCAAAGGCAACTTTTTAAAATGCAGCCTAATACCACACATTTCCCCTCACTGCAGGAAATCATGACAAGTTTACCAGAAAGAAGCTTCAATTGGCAAATGCATAGGTATGTTGCAGATATCACATTCTTGGCTGATGAATTTCAAAGACGCTTTCATGACTTACTAACTATTGAAAAGTTTGGTTAAATCTTCATATTTCTCTGTAGATTTTGATAATACTGCGGCAATCTGCAGCGGGAATTCATTGAGCTGCAAACTGATGCTGAATGTCGCAGCAGACAATTTCTTCTCTTTGACTTTTAGAGTGAGCTTCATGGTTAAAGAGAGATTAAAAGGAATTCGAACATTTGTTTTAAAAAAATGCTTAGCTTGTTTGGCTCGACATACTTGTGTAAGCAGTCATTTTCAGTTATACATTTTAACAAGATCTATGTGAGGACGAGAATAAGTGACTCTCAACTACGTGATATCATTACGTATCAGAACCATGGCATTGAGCCTGACCTCACCACTTTAAATTACTGCATTCAAGATCTCAGTTTAACCCGGCCCGCGAATATCTTTGCATAAAGGAATATGGCCGTCATGCAAAATGTTTGGACATCCCTGCTTTACAGTATCAAACGTTAAAATTTGTTTTCTTCTTTTCCTTATGCCAAAACCTTTTTTTGACAATTTTAACTTCAATGGTAGATCTATAGTCATTTACGTTCAAGATAAAAATACCAATTTTTTAAATTGCACTCATCGTTGATGGCAATTGATTTGTGAATAGCTGAAGTTTAGAACAGCTTCTCCAGCAACAGGCCCCAGGCAGGACAGTTTTAAAGTCCGTTCAATAAGTTGTTGTTTGTGGCAATCGACGAGGATCATTCCCATTATATTAGCTATGAGGGGTGGCAGCTTGCTGTTCTTATTAGACCTATTCGTGACCGAGGAGAGCCTCCACATGTCAGACAAGAGATTTTCAAATTAAAATATGATTAAATTGGCCAAAGTAGCCTGGAGCATAAACAGTGGATTATTTTTTAAAAAAATTGATTGTTGGATGTAATCAATTTATTTGCTTTAATTATTTGGACACTTTTACAACCACATTCATGCGCATATAGTAAATTTTCCATCAGTAAATAAATTGTCGTAATTTTCTTGTACTATAAAAGTCCCTTTCCATTAAAGAAATTGTGTTAAATTGTTTGTTAAATTTAATTGATCGGATCCAGTAAATTTAGCTTCTGTAAGAAGAGCGGCTAGTGAACTTTAAGACTCAATGACATGTATCAGGAGTTCTTTGTCACGCTCTCGTACTGAAAATCCTACATGTGGAAGAAAGTCAGCAGTCCCAAGCCCGCACTCTTCATGGGGCTTCCCGGAAAACACCCTTAGCTCTCTGGCCCCCCAAGGGACGTAAAAGCTGAGAAGCCCCCCCCCCCGAGCGGTCGCTTCCAGAAGCGGCCACCAAGCGTCCAGGACACTAGGTCGAAAACACCTGCCACTAAATTGACCTCCCGAGGGAGGGGTGGAATTTTCCCTACTTCGACTCGCTATCACTTCGGCGCCACCCCAGCAAAGCTTATGAGCCTCAATAGTAGGACTGCCGCAACGCTCTCGTACTACTTCAGACTCTTTTATTATTTTTTAACTTTGATTATATTTGTGTTCGCTAGAGTTAATATCAGAACATTTAAAATGATCCAATATAGAGTTTGAAGTCTTAGCACAAGAAACATTCACATAGATTAGGATAATTTGTTCATCTATTTTATTAGATTCTTCCTTGACTTTAATTTTTCTTTTAGATGAAAATCTACAACTTTTATTTAAACTTAATAAAACGTCGAGAAATTAATCAACCGACCCCCCTACCCGCTACGCCACTGTTAAATAAAAGCACACAGCGCTCTTGTTACCAGCCTTAAGCTGTTTTAAGCCTTTCAATGACTTTAAAAGAGATTTAAAAAGAAAATAAATCAATCTGTAAATCTTCTGGGTTTTAGTAAGGACATGATGTGATCTACTTACGCAAAAGTGTTTTTGAAATGTTTAATGATTTCGTCCCCCGTGTCTCCATAAGCCATGCTATGTTTAATTAAAGAAGGATTATTCTAATATTTAAACAAAAGACCCTATTAAGTCCAGGCTTGAGGCATAATGAAAGAGCATCTGTGTATTTCAAGTACTAATTACCAATAGTTTGATTTTTTTTCCTACGTTTCCATCTTTGAATGTGTTGCGTCACAGACTCGTTACCGCAGCATCCAGCAAATGTCATTTGTTATTTATACTTTAGATAAATGCACACGAGAGAATTCTTTGGAAAGCAAAGCTATAGAATGTCAAGTAAGTATTAGTATTAAATAACAATATACATGCCATTTTATTAAAATATTGGTGTTTTATGAACATAAAAATCTATTAATAGAGATGTATTTAATTTACACATGCTTCAAATGTTTATATTGTTGTTAAATATGCACATAAAGCTATAAAAATATTATTATTGATGAATATGTAGGATGGTTTAAAGGACGTATATGAGAGTTGAAGTAGCTACGCATCAGAATAAATGAATAGAACCTATAAAGGCTCATATTATTTTCATACCAAAGTACTAGGCTAAAATGAAAAAAAAAATAGTTAAATTTAAAGTTTAAATAGATTTGCTAGTAATCTTAATCATGCTAGACATGATTTTCAACAACAAAAAATATAAGTAATAATAATGATTTTAAAAAATCCCACTTTAAATGTATCATTCTATTTCTTTATGAAAAAATTCAATGGAAAAGACTTAAAAAAGTAAGGGTTAGCCTGACCGGACGTAACAAAACAGCGAACGTTTACTTTGTTTACGTCTTTTCCATTGAATTTTGTATAAGCCTGATTGCAGTCCTACCCCTCATTTTATTTCTTTATGACCTATTTTTACTGAGACAGTGAGTTTTCTTAAAAGGAAATAGAAGGGTATAGTTGTCTTGATGTTTTTGAATGCGTTTAAGTGGACAATGAAATGCCCCCCCCCCCAAAATGATTAGAAATCACGTTAAGTATCATGCGAAAAAAAGACTACTATGATTCAGCTCGTAGTGTGGCTGAAGAGACCAATTATCGCGTGGCAGTCTCTTCTGCATGCCACACACCAATGAGGTGGGGCAGTGTTGCCCGGCCTTTCTTCACGCTCTTTTATACATATAATAAACATGATGACAATCATAACAATAATGTTTGAAATATATAATAAAAATATGAATCAAATAATCTTTCAAAACTTAAAATCCATGAAAACATATTGCTTTGCTAATCTTGCCGAAGACACACATCTTCTAAATATATAATTCTCCTCAAGGTTCAACCATGCTGGACACCAAGTTGTCCAGCCCAACCGACCAATCAGCTGGCAAGAAAAGGTAGTGCAGAGGGTGGGGGGTCATATAGACCAACAATGCGTTTAATTGACGTCAATTACTTTGTTCTTACAGAACAACAGAATAGGATGTATTTCGTAGTGTCGTGGTTATGAAATTCGCCTAACACGTGGAAGGTCGTAGGTTCAAGCCCCAGCTAAGACATTAATTTTTAATTTAAAAAAATATTTGTGTTTGTGCCAGTTCATTTCACACATTCTTTTCTAACATGACTTTACAACATGGCTGTAAGCTTTGTTTCTCGACATTTGCATAATAACTTCGTGCTCTTCATTGTGCTTAGTGAAAGAAAAATAGACACACTCTCCTTAACAATATGTTTCATAAAATAAATACTTTAGTCACCCTCCCTCGCTCTCCAGGCATGCGCAACAGTATGTACCCGCAGTAGTGTGTATCTCATTGCTCCTGTGTTCTCATTCGCTTTGGTATCTCCTACAGTCGTCTGAGCCACGTTGCCTTTCCATTGTTCTCTTCGATTCCGGCTGGTTTGGTTCTCTAACAGGGCCAAACGTTCAAAAAGCTATGTCCGTATCTTCCAAAACCTGTTTTTAGTCATGGACAATTGTATGTTGCTCTCTACAGAGTTCCTTCTTTTCATTCACTCACAGTCGTTTGCCCAAACCAACCCATTTGGACAACTGTATTTTTCAGTAAGTCTTCACCCGTCACCAAATCATTAGTGGCGTATGCTACGACGCGGGTCAGCTTGTGTTTCATAAAATGGTTTACGTGACTTGATCCGTGACAAAATTGAGGTCGCCGTAGAACGACGCGTTGAACTGTTGGACGCCCAGGTATTCCCCCCTCGTGTCGTTGAACTGTTGGACGCCCAGGTATTCCCCCCTCGTGTCGTTGAACAACTTCTCCTCCAGACAACCGATGACGACACGATCCTCAGAGAGGAAGAATTTGTTGGCGAACATCTCAATGGCGGCTCCTAGACGTGGCAGGTCTCCTGGAGACAGAGCAAACAGAAATTACAATTTCTTTCTTAGAAATGAACACTAAAAACACAAGTCTAACTCTTAATTTCCAGAGCTGAACTTTTAAAATTATTTGATTCTACATATATGATTTTCTTGTGATTTATAATTTTACTAGGGCTGCGGAAATTATCGATTAATTAATCGTAAAATTTAATCAATTAAAATTAATTCGATCGATTAAAATTCGATTACAACTTCAGCGAATATTCCTAATATTTTTTTTTCCAAATTATTATCGTGCATACGTAAACTAATTTTTTTTCTTCCTTATTTCTTGCATTGCAGAGCGAATTAGCTGTGTTACGTCACAAAATTTGTTAGCATAAGAATTACCGGGACGTAACCAATTTCGCCAAGTAATGAATCGTGACTTAACAGGATCTATATATGTGTTATAAAATATTATTAATCGGAATTAATAGGTGAATCGATTACATTTTTCCCGATTAATCGGAGCATTTTTTAAAAAGCAATACCAGCCCTAAATTGTATTAATTAAAAAGGTATCTCTGCGGCGGATGAGAACCGCTAAGCGCCGTCCTGGCCATAAGTAGGCTATGAAAATGTACACAACTCTATTATTAACCCGACAAAGTGATGCAGCTTTAGATAACCCATAAAAATATTCGTGAATATCACCAGAATCTTTAAAAACAAAATCAAAATTATGGTGGCAATTGCTTGTTGTGTTTTTGAACATTTAAATTATACCTTTTTATTGTTAGGATTATTAGGATAATCTTTGGTCTAAAATAATTGAAAATTTAAATATGGTTTAGAGCCGCCAGAAGGTACTTGAATGACGCGAGGGAGGATTAACAAATATTTGGAGTCTTAAAAAATTGCTTTACTTTAATATCTATATTGTCGAGTAACTGCAGCACCTGGAAAGTTCAAGCAATCGCAATGCAAAATATTTCATTGCTTGTAGTGCTATAAAAATAATTCAATTTTAGTATCTCAGTCGCTGTACATTATATTTTAGACACCGTAAGTAAAAGTGGGCAATATCCTGGCTAATATAGACTCTACGTAAAGATTTACTTTAGAAACTCAAGTATATTACTCTTTTATGTCATTCTCGAAAATTGTCACAGAATCCAACCTAAATTTAAAAAGAGAATTACTAAAGGGAACAATCCTAGAGTGGTATTCCCTTTATAGGCGGACCGCTTAGGTATTCAGAAAGATGTTCGGAGGTGCTACCCACATATCAAAACTCACATAGAAGTGGTAGGTTTTTGTGCACCTATCAGCCACTATGTTGGCTCCAAAACAGTTAGTTTAGCTTACAGAGCTTTATGGCTTCTTGATCGTTGAAAGATAGCGGAAATCATCAATAGTCATTCAAGGTTGAGTTAAACTCTAAGCTCATATCAGTCTACCCCTGTAAGATTTTCACTTCTAAAAGTTGTGCTATCAAACTAGTAATAATTATTGATCACAATATTGAGGTTTTTTTTAATGTCTAATTTGTTGTACGACTAATTTCCGAATTCATAGAATAATTTCACGTATTTGACTTCCACGAATTGAGTACGTTCTTTCTTGTTTTGTTGCAATGGTGTCATTATTTTGAAAAGAAAAGAAAACAAAACAAACAAATATACCGTCTTATTATTTTTCTATGGTAGGCTATAATACCTAATAGATAATGAAAATTTAATTTAAATACTTGTGTTAATTTGGTTGTACTGACTAAGTCATTAGCCAAAATGTCTGCGTATGTGAATGTGCTATTACTCCATAATTTAATAAATCTACACTTTATTTTTTGATCACACAATGGGTTTGTGTATCTTGTTTCAGTTATTAAAAAAAAACTATTTTCAAGAACAATGTGTTCGTCATTCGTGGTATTCGGATAAAAGGAATTTCTGGGCTGATTTAGAGTTCTATTATCCCCCGTTACCAGTGGCGGCGTTAGGTAAGCGCGGGGCCTAGTGCCAGCAATGACCCCGCGGGGCCAGTGTACTAGTAAAGATCGCTAAGCACCAGTATGCTATGGTATTTAAAACACAGTTTTCTAAAAATAAATATTTTAGTAAATCTATTGTGAATGACGTGTACACAAATAAAGGGGATTGGCTGAATGGTACATCTGACCTATTTTCCGCTAACGATGTAATGCTTTCAAAGACGTCTAGAGCTACGCTACGGAATTTGACCTTCAAAAAGGATTACAAGAGTGCCTCTTTCGTTTCTTTGCAATCGTTTCCAGCATACGTTCTACCATCCACTCTTTGGTTCTACATGTATAGGCTATTAACCAGGACGAGACATGTTCAGGACCGAAACGCGGGGCCTATCTAAGCGCGGGGCCTGGGGCAGTCGCCCCAGTTGCCACCCTCAAACGCCGCTCCTGCCCATTACTATACAGCCATATATTGAAACACGTTAAACTCACCGAGCCCCAGGATACAGATCTGTCTCACAAAATGCCCCGCACACAAATGTGCTGTAAGATCCCATATCTTGTACCTTGATATAAATGTGCCGATGCTGTCTGGGTCACCTAAAACAATTAAAAAAAAAAAAGCTGTATAAATAATTTTTTTTTTAACGAGAAGGTAGTTTATCATTGTTAGTTATTTAAATGGTTCAACCGCATAAGTGGGAAAAGTTGTCAAGAGACGATGCAACTCATACGAGGAAAGAAACATAATATATCCCTCTGCGACAGAGCTCACTGTTACATTCTAGGTGTTGGTTTGGTTGACTAACTCTATTCGCATGGGGCTGTGAAGTTTTGTGAAGAACATCGAAAATCGTTGTAAAAGTTTTTTTTTTTTTTTTTGAAGTTTGTGATTGAATTTAAATTAAATTGCGGTAATGGAGGCGGATGGATAATCTGTGGATTATTCTGGGGAAAAGTTGTGTTTCAAGAGTGTCTACGAGTTGGGGTAAAACATCAACAATTACAAATTAAATCTGCACACTCGAGCGTAGATATTCATGTGAATAATTAAGAGACATGTAAAAATTTTTAGATAACATTATCATTATATATAAAAAAAATTAATGATATTAAAGAATGAAAAAGTGATTTTCCTAACCTTTAAACGAGCCTTTGATTCCTAGTTGTGGGTTAAAATTTAATGTTGAGAAGAAAGTCTCATCTGGGATAATCGTTTTGTTTGTCCATTCCAACAGCGCATGCGCAGTTTCATTGTGTAGCACGTAGTCCACGAAGTCTCTGCAAAATTTTCCTTAGCATTTAATCCGTGTTTGTGTAATAGTTTTTGTCAACAAAATTTAAATCAAGGAAAGCACATTTAGAGCACTGAAATATTGAAAAGTCACAAAAACTGTAACATGATTTAGGTGAAATAAAGTAGGTCAACCATAAGATTTATTCCAGTCTCATTATGGGGGTGGGGAGATCTAAACTCAGCAAATTGCAAACTGTGTTTGGGATCGTCCTGGTAACAAAAAAAAATTGATATGTAATTGATAAATGCTAGTTTGAAAATGGGATTTTCGTTAATTGTGATGAGAAAATACAAAATTTACCTGTTAGCAGTGATGTGGACGGAGCCCTTCAGTGGTATTATTCCATGTGGTGGTGTTGTATCTCTCCATCGATGGGCGTACACACTGGGTAAAAAAAGACAAGAAATATCTTTACTCATCAAATTGATGTATCCATTGAAATATCATTGGGCTCTCACTCTTCTGGACATATATTTTAGAAGTAATTATTGAATTCTTCATAAACGTGTATTTGAGTGTGTTTTTTTAAATAAAAAAAATGTCGGTGTTAATAATTGTTCTGTATTTTTGAGCCGCTGACCCTTCCTTACATTTTTGTTTAAACAAGCTTAAAGATAACATAATACATATATTGTGTTTCGTGTGAATAAGTTTAGACGACTCCAGATAAAATAAACTTTTAGCAGTTAAAATTATATATCCAAGTAACTAATTACTAATTACCCACCATACATATCAAACTTCTGTAAGAAAGGAGCATCTGTAATATATAATAGAGGATAAACTAGTCTATTCCATATATGAGTTGGAAAAATTTCGTGCCCCTTCAAGGAAGTTTTATATACCTTATAGCATCAACGATGTATGACCTTCCATCAATGATGTATGCCCTTGTATCAATAATGTATGACCTTCCATCCATGATGTGTGATTTACTATCATTGCTGTATGTTACCATTGATCATAGTTGTAACATTATTTATAAAAAAAATACTGACCAATTTTTTAGCCTCTACATCTCACATGACTACGTACGTTATCTAACATGGAGGACTACGCATTTCTTGTTACAACTTTGACTACTAAGAATCTTTGTTGAGGCAATCATCGCGTTCCTGAGTTGGAGGTGGCTGAAGGTTTCCAATCAATAAAACAATCAATTGTGTCACGGGCTGACATGCAGGAGATTTATATCAATAAATCCAAGGCAGATATTTAGATTTTTACCTGGGGTTATTACTAAATAAACAACCGACCCCCTCATCCGCACCAGACATTAATCGTGTTGCATGTGCTTATTGAGGGTAGTTTTATATCTTGTGTAAACAATGTTATAACCACGTGATCTTAACGAAATATTTGAGTCAGACACATTTTGATTTCAATTGTGTTATTTTCTTAAAATATAAAAGCCCAAAGCTCTTTCTCACCTCGGTGAGTGTGGTGGAGCTGCTAATCTTAAATTGAAATGTGTTTTATTAGATTTCTTGTAGAATTGATATTTAAATAGGTGAAATTTGCAATTAGGCCTTATTATTTTATTCCAGTTCTTAACCACCCCCAAACCCTAAAAATAAAAAAAAAGCTTAATTGATAAATATAATCGTACATAGCTAATCCACAGCAACCTTCTTTCCGTCCTCATAATGCGTACTTAACTCTACTTTAAGCTATGGTAGATACTATGGAAAATAGATGCACCGTTTATTGGTATTGGATCTTGAGATAACTTATGAAAGAAATGATATTAAAGTTAATGAAAACAAATCTTTGAGCTCCAACTAAATTTACTACTGACTTGCAAGGAAAACATGTTTTATTTATGTGTTTCAATTTATTGTTTAAAAAAAAAGAATTACAGATTACAAATAAAGTTCTGCAATAATAGTTTTGACACAGAATAATTGTCTATTTCTTACTGTTTTAACGTTCCATTGATGCTGTTGGCTCCTTTGAAAGCCTCTAAGATCTTCACCAGTTCAAAGTTCGTCTTCAGCGGAAATTCCTGGCCCGTCAGGTTGATGAAATATTTCCACTTCCTGTACCGCCAGAGTTCCTTCATGCAGACGAGCTCCGACTCCAGCACAGAGAATTCACCCCATTTCACGTCCACTCTCTGTGTAGATAAGAATACGTTAGGAAAACACTGAGCAATAGCCGCCATGGCGTTGTAGAAACTAACGTTGGCCTTGAGATCAATGTGAATACAGTAGTAGTTCTGTGGTCGGTAGATGGCCCGCAGTATCCGCTCTACCATTTCTGAATCTTTGTACACAACCAACGAATACGCGATGGGAAATCGCCGCTCATCCTCTGTTAAAGACGACATGATGTAGCCACGACTCAATTGAAAATCGTCGCAATCGGTTGTGGCATTCATATAATACTCATCCGTTAAAACAGTACCAACTGAAGTCTTCACTTGTTTTGCCTTTTCCGTAGCATTCTTATCACCACCAAAGAGCGCGGCACAGTTAACTTCAGCAACATGGTACAACTGCACCGGAGTTCGTTGAAAATTGTTGTTATCCGGAGAACTAGATCCGGGGTTTTCATTTGAAATGGGGTTATACTCAGTTTGAACAGTCAAAGGAGTTGATTCTTCTCCAAACAAGTTGACGCTAGTAAGGTCTAAGGATCCTGGTATGTTTGTCTGTTTTTTGGGTGTTGGTATCGTTATTTTTGATATTGCGGACGTTCGTTTCTTGGATGTGAACATCGTAGAATTTGGTACCGAAGAGTTTAGTACCTTCGATTTTGAATCAATGTTTAATGCAATCACGGATGTTGATGATGTGGATTCTGTCAATTTGGGTGTTTGCATCTTGGTTGATTGTAGCGTTGATTCTGGTTTTGCTGAATTTGGTATCTTTGATATTGAAATGGTTGATAATGGTTGCTTAGATGGTGGTATCGTGGATACTGTTGTCGCTAATATCGTGATGGTAGTTTCGATGGATGTTAGCAGCGTGGGCGTTGGTGGCGTGGATTTGGATAGTGTTGATGTTGGTGTTTTTGATATTGGAATGGTTGATGTTGGTATTGTTGATGTTGGTATTGTTGATGTTGGTATTGTTGATGTTGGTATTGTTGATGTTGGTATTGCTGATGTTGGTATTGTTGATGTTGGTATTGTTGATGTTGGTATTGTTGATGTTGGTATTGTTGATGTTGGTATTGTTGTTGTTGGTATTGTTGATGTTGGTATTGTTGATGTTGGTATTGTTGATGTTGGTATTGTAACTGTTGTTATTGGTAATATTAGTATTGTTGATATTGGTATTGTTGATGTTGGTATTATTGATTTTGGTATTGTTAATGCTTGCATAGCTGAAGTTGGTATCGTTGACTTTGGTATCTCGGATGTTGGTATCACCGATGTTCGCATCGTTGCTGTTGGTGTCTTAGACGCTGCTAGGGCGGATTTCTCTATCTCGGATGTTGGTATCGTGGATGTTGGTATCGTTGATGCTGGCATTGTAGACACTGGCATCGTGGTCGTTGTTGTCATTGATTTAGATATCGTCAAACTTGGCTTCGTAAGGGTTGAGTTCGTATTTGTTGCTTTCACGGATGTCTTTATCGTGGAGGTGACTTTGAGCTGAGTCGACCTTGCTGTCGTTGATTTCAACATCGTAGCTTTCTGTTTGTCCAATTTCGTTATAAACGGATTTGATGCTTTGGGTATCGGCAGGGTCGATTCTGTAACATCGATTGAACTCCTCTTAAAAGTAATGTTTACACTGTCCGTGAAAGTCTTAAAAGTCCAGTCAACGTTGTTGCTGACGGACAGGGTCAAGTACATGGCAAAAGATGCAATCGACAACGTGAGGAAAGTGCGTATCTTGCGACGTCTTGACATGCTAGGATTTCAGACACATTTCATGGCTTTATCTAAATAGGGTGATAAGATGGAACTACTTTACAAAAACTGGGCGTGTAGCCCGACTGGAGTTAGTGTGTTGTCTCATTTGATGTTTTGGCTTCAGTCTGTGAGTTTTAATTATATCGATAATAAAATTTATGGAGTTCTTTAAATAAGGACGGGTTGGACAAGTCTGTAGAGAAAATGAAATATTGAAAAGGATATAACAAAACTATTGAGCACTATTTATTATTTAAATTACAGTGAGTAGAAGCAAAGTTAAAACTTATTTGATCTGCTCCTTTCTTTTGAGTGTGTGTGTGTGTGTCTCGTGATAAATAATGTAACTGAGTGTAGACCAAACCAGATGGTCTATAGCAGTGATGGCTAACCTATGTCACGCTTGCTACAATCGGCACACAGGGCCTCATCAGCCGGTGTCACGAAATAAAGTCTCCCCCAAAATAAAGTCTCCCCCGGAGAATTTATTTTAAAACAAAAATTGCCCCCGGAGAATTTGTTTTAAAATAATGTAGCCGTCTCAAGAAACACAGAACATGCCAAAACTTAGGCACACAAATATTAGATCACACGCTTTAACGATGAATGTCTCAGCTTGGGTTGGAGTCACTCGATAGTTTTTTTTTCTATAACATAAATCAACATGATTCGTGGAGATCTGGGTTGAGGTTAGTTAGTTTCAGATTCCGCATAAAGTCAATTATCTTACGGAATGTAAGAGCCCAGAGGACTGAAGGTGTAGCTGAAAGGTGAGCTTTTTTATTGGTGGCATGGGCCAGGAAAGCGCAAAGAGTCATTTGTTAGGCGTGCACGAGACTAGCTAATGAGTAGATTGCTTCAAGACGGGCACACACTGTCCATTTATGTTGTCCTTCGAGTCATGGTTTACTGAACTATGAGGAAGACTGCGTAGGACACCTGCATGGTCTTATGTGGTAATCTAATGTAATAGTCACGTACCTGGAGGCTTGAGGGAGTTATGAATAGTTTTAAGTTGTACGATCATCAAGTAATCAATGGAATACCTAATTTAACCGATAATCAAACGAGTGAGGCAGAAATGGGTTTGGGGGGCTATAACCCGAGTAGAGAAGAGATCGCAATATAAGGTGGTGAGTTGTGTGGAAAATTCATTACATAATTAGACAGCAAGAGCTGAGAGATTGGCTAGTCAAAATTCAAAACAGAAGTGGACATTATATGTGCTCATTCATGTAAATATTTTATGGATTTTATCATGGGTCCGTGTATAGTTGCGGATAGTTCAAGTGACATTTTCACACATGCATACACTACACTAATATTTATGCAAGATTAGACATAAAACATCGATAAACGTATGACGGAATAATCCCCGGTAAAAAGGAAGCGTCCATAATCTATTAAAAATATGTCCATTGACATGTGTGTATGTATGATGTATGAATGTTTGTAAGTGTGTATGTATGTTTAATATTATTTTAATTATATATTAATATATACATTATTAAATATTAGTTATTGGCGTAGGAGTAATTGCAAGTCAAGAAACAAGACTTCAACACTTTGTGGACTGATTAAAAACTATCTCTAATGAATCCCTTCTGTCAACTCCTATTACCTTTTAAACCCTACATATATAGCCAGCTTTCACGACCATGCACAATTGCCATTCACAGCACAAATCACGTGTTCCATGCTCAGTCAAGTCCTCATGCTTATACAATATATATACAAGTGTCTTACAAAATTGCAATGATCTTTTTTAAATTTAAAATTATGCTTATAAAAATACTTTGTAACTGTAATGGCAATTGTTGCTTAATTCTCATCATCGGTGTATTTTATGTCTATTAAAAAGAAAAGTTTAACTTGTAGTTTGTTGTGATTTTTTTCACCCTGATTAGTCTAATATTTTAGAAATGTTCGCAATATAATATTGTAACATCAAAGTACAATTTAAAGACTTAATGACGTATGTTAAAGGATGTCTTGATTTGTCTATCTTTAATTTTATAATTGGTTAAGACCCTTTAGACAGAGGAGGTATAAATTATACTGAGAAAAGTTTATGGTTGTTATGTTTATTGGAGCAAATTTCTCAATTTTATGTAATAGCCCGGAGGTGAATTGATTTCCTACCCATCAATAAAATTTGTATAAATTTTAATATATTTTTGAATTTAAGAACTGTTATGGCTGTTAAAATTCAAATTCATTAAGCAAATAATACATTGGAAAGTAAAAAAAAAATTCCATATTCGTGATATGAGATTATCTATTCGTGCATGATGATGTTATCAAAATAAATTCCAATAATTCAACCTGCTTCTCTGAGTTCTTTAAACATAATTTTATTTTAACAATCGATTTGTGTGCGTACGTAAACTTTTGACTAAATAAATGAAAGAAATTTTATTCCTTACAAATTATTTGATATAGATTTATATATAAAGCTAATTACGCCTTTATTAATATGTAGAAAAGGTTGCGTTGGTATAAGCAGTTCTATTTTTTTTACTTGTACTTGTAGTTATATAAATAGTCTAACAAATTATTCCTTTGGCCTATATAAATGGCTGTTTAGAAATATTTAAATAAAAGTAGCCAACTTTCAGTGAATTATTAGATTTTAAATTTGATATCAAACATATAGGACACGGCTCTATGGAGCTATTACAGGGATTACTGCACTATTAAAATGTATGCCGCCTAACAAGAGACTGCCATAGCTGAGTTAAAAAAAACCACACACACACACACACTGTATAATCAAGTCATGGGCTCAAGTCAGTGGCGTTGTCCCAGATATGGTTTCATTGCGTGCGGCTTCGTTAATTGGGTCGCTCCAACACCCTTCCACAGCTCCCACCCCAAACCAACAGAGGATTGTTGGTGCCTACTGAAATTGTAGGGCCTATTGGCGAGATGGTTACATGATTTCTCACCGTCTGAACACCTGAGATTTGTGCAAATTTACCGTTTATAGTAACAACACAACCCATGCCTTCATAGATGCAATACTTATTTTTTTTTAAATGCTGGATACCAACTCCGTTAGAGTCAATTTGTACAGTTAGAAAAATAATTCAAGTAATTAAGTATTTTTTAAAAATTTGTTACGCCCCTGAGGGGTGTAAAACAGAGTGATCCACACCCCCACCCCATATATCTCTGTATCTACGCCACTACCATAAATAGAATTAAAGTTAACATGTGTGAATAATACAAATTTAATTAATCGTTATTCTATTGTTTTTGAGTAATCTCTTTGTACTATATTAAAAGTGTGTTTTGAGGGGGGGGGCGGATTTATTTTGGGGGAGACAGTATTTTATGGGGTAGGGGAGAATTTATTTTAATCGGGAGGAAAACATTTTCGCCCCCGCAGATTCTGTTTTAAAATAAAATCGCCTGGGGGGAGACTCTGTATAGGGGAGGATTTATTTTGCAACACCGGCACGCAACAAAGTATTACCGCCTTAATAAAGGAACTTTGCTGGTACTTTTGTGATGGAACTCTGCTATAAATTAGTGGGTTTTGATTGAATTTAGAGCACGAAAGATGTTCGCCGTCACTGGTCTATAGGAATACAATTAACGGTAAGTTAAAACAGGAAGGATTGGAGTATTACAAGTGAAAATAAGAGAGACAGTATCAATACATTATACTAAAGAGATAGAGATCAATTTTGTCAAAACAAGAGAAACTAAATTAATTTAGGCACCACAAAAGCGAATAAGTCAAATAATGTGCCGAGTAACCCAAAAAGACTTTAAAGAATACTTTATAAAAATTCCTTTAAAAAGGTAGAGTTTATTTTCAAAACATGTACATATTGTTTTTAAAAAAAATTCCTTATTAAAATACTCTGTCGTTATTGCTATATTTCTCTCATTAGAAATCAAATGACAGTAATTACCTACTACGATGTAACTGTGATTTTACAAATTAATGTCTAATTTTGTTTACTTATTAATGATTCGCAAAAAAAAAAAAAAGTTTTATTATTGCTCTTTTTCCTGATATTAAATTTTGTTAACTTTTTTAATGTTATAAAGTGTTTTGTAAAATATTAAGAATTTGACTTTTGGGGTTAAAATTAAAATCTATGTGTGCAGAGTAAGACGTGTTGAAATTTCAAGTTTGTCATTCAACAAATGGTTTATTCTATTTTCGACTAAGTAATATCAAGATATGCAGACGAGCGTTGTAAATGCCCGGTGACTCACCATTTTCGGGTGGACACTGCTGTGTACACATTTCTTTACATCTTAGATATCACCTTTCATTGCTTACTGTTAATAACCCCTACTCTACCATCCCCGCATGGGACGCTCAAATTTTATAAAAAAGAACACAAGACTAAGATTTAGTAGTATTGAAGACACGTTGTTTCAACATCACGTCACTTGTTACCTAAAGGTGACGTCAATAAACATCAACAATACTCCGGCAGTTAGGGAACTTTGAAAACTCGTGTAAATCCTCGGAAGGTAATCCTTTGTCTCCTGAACGACACATGTAATTGAACTGAAACATACGTGCTTTTTAATCGGCTGAAACGTAATGAGAGTCTAGTTGTCGATGGCAATGAAAAGATACGCTTGTGCTGGTTTTAGGTACTTGGCCTTTAGACGAAAACGCTGTTTGCCCATTTGGTTTCAAATTTAAATCAGCAGGACGCTGAAGCTAACTTTCTTTTCCTGTAAACTGTCAAAGGATTTCAGGGTAAACAGCCAATTGAAAGATTAGTGTATAAACCCGATTCATGTTCGTTAACTTGTGTCTGGTACGGCTAGTCCAAAAAATAAAAAAAAATGTAAAAAGTTGTGTTATCGAAACGCACTTTGGCCCATAATAGGAAACAGAGATATCAGATTGCCTTCTTGCAAAATTAGTTGTTGAAATATTGAAAATCATCACAATAGAAGGAATGTTTTATTGTTTATGCACGTAATCTATACGTCGTTATATAGGATTAAAATAACTACAGTCGAACCTGGTTGTGTCGACTGCCTAGGAAAATCCCGAAAAGCGTTGAGATAATAGGGTTGGCGAAATAACCGAGGCGAGATTTAAGTGGGTTCGACTGTATTCTCTTTTACAAGAATCTAAGCAAACAATGACACATTAAAAAAAAAATATCAATGATTCTTCTTTAGAATAACTACTGCAAGAACCATGTCATCTAGTTTAAAAAAAAAAAAATTAAGTAACTACATCCATTTTTCTTCTTCTTCTTCAGCGTTCTCAAAGTCTTTTTGAAGGAGGATTTAGATCATAAGCCCTATATCCGTGATGTATAGCGCTGTTGCTGTCAGTAGGCTCAGTCCATTTTAATATCAAGAAAATATGATATCGTTATCGGAATTTTTTGTTTGCTTAAAATTCTGTTCCTTGTTATGTTTTTAAGAATGCTGCAAGTAGCCTATCGGTCTTTCACCTGTTATCGCATTAGTAGCGTATTGTTGGGTCGACTTTCAGTATCGAAAAAGGGGGCATAACTGTGAGAGGCATTACTGCGGTGGGGGGGAGGTTAAAGGTTGTGCGGACGGTACCGGGGTAACACCATTACAACGGGTGACACCATCATAAGGGGTGACACCACAACCAGGGGTGACACCATTATAAAGGGTGACACAATCACAAGGAGTGACACCAGTACAAGGAGTGACACCATCACCAGGGGTGACACCATCACAAGAGGTGACACAATCACAAGGAGTGACACCATCACAAGGAGTGACACCATTACAAGTGGTGACACCATCACAAATGGTGACACCATCATAAGAAGTGACACCATCACAAGGAGTGACAACATTACAAGTGGTGACACCATCACAAGGGGAGACACCATCACAAGGGGTGACACCGTCACAGGGGGGTGGCACCAAAACGTGAAATATGCATGCTCCCTTTATCTTAGATTGGCAAACTCGGAGGTGGCTAATGGGAAGTTCGTGAGGGGTTACACCATGAGGTGCCTTATAACAAGCCTAGTGTTGCCCCTGATAACAGCATACAAGTTTACAATACAGTTGAGATAACCACACACACAAAAAGTTTCCATACGATAGCGGGAAAAACCTTACAGAAAGAAAGAAAATGTCGCACCGAAAGGTGTCTGGAAAATGTGCTAGTGGTGCTAAATATAATAAATGATTTTAGTCATAGATGTTACGTGAACTGGTGTCTATGACGTACGACGAGCCATCAATGTTAAGTGCGACGAGCGCCCAGATGTTAAGTACTGGGCTATAGGGTTTATAGACCAGCACCTATATGTCTCGTTGTCTAGGGTATAGCTATACTTCAATAATAATAATAATAATAATAATTCGGCTCTAGCCACCAAGGTACAAATTACTAATTAGTCACTAAGTAACACATATAAATTTAAAAAAAAACAAAAAAAAAAAAACGCCACTGTTTAAAACAACACAGAGAAAATGTTTAATACAGATATATTCAAGAATACATTAAGAGAGAAAAAAATTCGATACTCAATGATCCAAACATAAACAAAACAATACAAATAAGGATTTCTTATGACACAACTTCCTTCTTGAAATGGGCGTGGCTACAGACTGGCACTTCTATACTCTGGTCAGTCAGGCGTAGCTCTCTATCTCATCCTTGGCCAGTGCTTGCTGTGTGCGCTGAGTGCACTTGGGTTGTGACAGCGCTGGTCGTCTCAGCAATGATTCTCAAGTGTGAGGCAAGGCAATCTTGTCCCTTCCTCGCTTCACCAGCGCGTCTTCTGCCTGGGATGTTAGCCTAGTGGTTTCTTCGTCTACCTACCAGCTTTCTAACAACTTTACTATCATTACTAACAACTTTACTATACTTTACTAGCACCTCTTACTTAACTTTACTAGTCCTATACTTTACTTTACTTCCACTCCTACTTAACTAGCTGAAACAACATGGGATATCTTATTTAACTAATTGATAGTACTAAACATATCAATCAACATATCAAAAAAGGAATAAAAGCATTAAGTAACAACAAGATACATTTGACTATTCTAAGTCTAAGTACTGCTCAACCTGAAAACAGACTTCTCAGCTAGGCTAAACTCTATTGACCAGTCAACACCTCAGACCTGGTGCACTGTGAATCTTCTGAGAGAGAGAATGCTGAAAGGTTTGGGTCCAGTATTTAAGGACCACTGGCCACGCTATGGTTGCGTCTGCCATATATTCCTAAAAGTTACAATTGGCTACTCCCCTAAGCTATGGAGTGGGTCAGCGTGCCGTTCTCATTAGGATTGGTCAATTGTCATGGACCAACTGTTTTGCACGCGCTCACATGCATGCATTCGATAATGTTCAGCCAACTTCCACGTGATTACCTATTACTAATTTGTAGTAGCGTCCTCTAAAATATTCCACTGTCCATCATGAATATTTGTCTAACTCAAAGACAGCGTCCCTGTTGCGTTGATTGACCTACACCTACCCTCAACGATTCTAAATTTGTAATGGTTCTAAAATTATTGTGGGGAGGGACTCAACACATAGTAATGTTACAATATTTGAATACAAAAACAGGTTTATATAATAAATGTATGTGATTTTAAAACATGTAATGCTCGATCTAGAATACAGTCGCGTCGCACACATTGAACAGGAATTTCTCATCTCGAACTACAAGACGATTCGTTCAAAAAATAATAAATTGTTTATTTCTTATTTGATACTCTGAATACGTAGATGTTAATTGCGCCATGGATTTCGAATATTCGTTTATGCTTGACACAGTTCACCTACATCAGAAAAGCCTAGGCTAATAAAACACCGATGTGTTATTATTATAATTTCACTTTATGCCAGTAACAAATTCATTGTGGGATTAAGGTAGCATCTGTTGACGTGTTGATCTATGGTGGTGTTTGTGAGTTTGTCTGCAAGTTTTTCTTTTCTATCAACTTCCAGAAGGAAATTAAATCAACATTTCTCTCATTATTAATTTTACTAGATAATAATTCAATTGTCCGCCTTGTAACACTATTAAAAAAAATCATGTTAAGCCTGGTCCCTATTGGAATTCAGGACGTGTTAGCACATTTTCGTATTATGTATCAGTACTTATGTTAGATATCAGCATTATGTAGTTATCAGTAATTGTGTTTAGATTTTAGACATATTTTTATGAATTTTCTTGTGTAATGAATATACCTGACATTTTTTTAAATTTAAAAGTCATTTCTTTACATTTTAAAATTTTTTATTTTCTCTTTAATCTAACTACAAGTCACCACAAATGATGACGTAAAACTCTCTAAACTTTTACACATATTCTAATGACGTCAACTAAAAAAAAAAAAATTCTTTTGCACGCTTTCGCACCACTCTTCAATGCTTGAAGTACTATGTATTTGACTTCCGGCAATGGCGGCCGTTCCCTGCGCTAGTGTTACCTCTCGATTCGAAATATTTTTTGGTAGTTTTAACGGGGTTTTTTAACGGATCGAGTAACTGAGTGTTGATGCACAAATGGCAGGTCAGGACATACAAAAAACATATATACCTCATGGGTCTAGGACTTATGGATGCTGCGATCAAAGGTGATGACGGACGGACAAAACGGGTGCAATAGCGCATTCGACTTCTCGAAAATGCGCTAAAAATNGACGGACGGACGGACAAAACGGGTGCAATAGCGCATTCGACTTCTCGAAAATGCGCTAAAAAAAAAAAAAAAAACAACAACACGAAAACTCCTATTTATCAAGCTTTTCTTGGTACTACATTACAAATTATTGGGCTTGTTGATGTCATTTTCTTGTGAGAACGTTGAATGTTTTCATTAAATCGAGACTATTCATTATACTATCACATTTTAAATGAATTTTCCGTAAACACACGTTATAAAAAAATTGCCTTTTAGAATATATTTTAAGAGAAAAAAAGGAAGAAAACAAATAATCTTAAACAATAATATTTTTGTTAAATAGATGAATAAACATCAGATCAATTTACTGACAGTAAGAATTTGTCTTATTTTTCCGCAGAAATCTTTGTCTTTCTTCTACATTCAGAAATACCTATACCAATAACCAATGTCACCATCTATACCAATAACCAATACACTAGTTTTCATTTCAAATATAATACACAAGAGTTTTATGACATATTTGTTCGATAGAAAATAGTTATTAAATCTAGGGTAGATTAAATGTTTCATGTCTAATTATAGAAGAGTTTATTTTAATGAAATTTGCTTACAATTTTATTGTCAATTTATTTTTCAAACCATCTATACATTTCTGCCCGTCTGCCCCATAACTAAATGATATACACTTTAAAAGCATTATAAGCATTTGCCCATATTATTGAGCTTATTTTTTTTTTTTACTAGTTGGTGAGAGTTTCTGAAAATTATTGATAACAAGTTTAAGAGTTTTACTGGATTAATAGGATGAACTCATTTTTAAGTAGATGGTCTTAAATGGTTATCAATTAAAGCAATAGTTCTGATTGCTTAAAGATTAGATAAGTTTCAAAAAAGAAAACAAAACAAATACAGTAAGTAGATCTGCAGATGAACAAACTTGTAAAAAATTTTTAAACAATGGTTAATTTAAATATAACTTAAAATTCTGTTTCACAATTTGAGTCAAATCTGATTTGAGATCTGAACAGGTAAAAAATACTATGGTACTTATTAAAAACATACAATTATGTAATTAAAAAAACATTTCTGACTCACTGTCTTTCTGTTGAACTGATGATTTATATTATACAACTATAGAGTTATTAATCAGAGTAAATGTTTTAATCTGTTGCTCAATTTTTGGGGCGGGGGGATAGTATAGTTAGGTAATGGCAAGAAAACTACTAGTAAAGTGTTAAAATATAAACATACTCAAAATATATGTTTTTATGCAAAGCTGTGAGAAAATGTTTTATAGAAATAAAATTTAATAATATAGAAATATTGTATAGATATAATTGTAGAATTACAAATAAATAACTTTGAGCGTCAAAGTTTCATCTTGATGGTTTATCTCCGAATGCTAGGAGACTCGTTGAAATATGTGGATATCTAAACACAAACTGAAATTATAGAAATAGCAATAGCAAGCAATTTTTGCGCTCCCTGTCATTTACCACAGTGATGAAAAAAGAAATAGAAAAGTTGCAGTTATCGGCGCGTTTTTAGGAATTTAAGACAGAACAACAGTGTTGGCAATAAATAGCAAAAATTTTTATCTCCTAATACTTAATGAGTTCAATTTTAATTAAGCACAAACCAATAAAACAAGTACAAGAGTACAAAATAATCTTTAAAAAAATAAAAACGTTGTTTTCAAACAGTTTTAAAACATTAAAACCCCAATCAAGTATTGGGATTGTGGATCTGCTGTCCTGAGTAGAGTAATTTGGATGGACGCTAATTTGGGGGCCCTTTTCAAGTTGGGGCTCTTGGGCAGAGGCGTCAATAGGGTTGTTGTCACCCGGGGAGGAAGCTCATGGTGTCACCCGGGGCGGTAGCTCATGGTGTCACCCCCTCTCGATTTAACACATAGAACTCTTCCGAGTTTTCCAGTGCCAAACAACGGGAATATATCGAATTTTACAGTCTGGTGTCACCCCCCTGATGGTGTCACCCGGGGCGGCCCACCCCCACCGCACCCCCCTAGCGACGCCACTGCTCGTGGGACCTTTGAATACTACTACGCCACTATATAAATTGTAACTTATTATTTTTCTAAAATTTAATATTGTTTAATTTTATTGTTTCAACAGTTCTCCATTCAGCAGTCTTTTTCAAAGGATAAACAAGCATGGTACTGACACTAGGGATCCCAGCCAACGCAACAATACCTGTATCAAGTACTATTTTCTATCATTTATTTTTAACAAATTTCCCAGTCAGCTCAGACGGTAATGGGTTTAGTGTCTTGACATCACTCAGTCGAGGTTTCAGATGTATAGACTTTCACAATTCCAAAAGTCCAGGACCAGAGACTACGCTTCCTCAGGACGGCATGAACACCCTTGTCCCCACTGCAGCTGACCCTGACAGTGACGGGTTTTTGTCAGCCACCTCCAAAATCACACTCATAAGCCAAACGACCAATGATCTTCATCGTTGATATGGGACAGAAACCAACTCATCTGACTAAAACTCACTTTTCTATATTTTGTATAGGGGCATCCTCTATTCTTTATCTTGTTTGAACGACATTAACATAATGAAAATTGTCTGGTGCTTTATTTGGGTTTTTATAACGAGAATTTTCTATTTCCCTCCATTCTAATTCCGCGAGATCTAGGAAAAATGTCTCTTAGCTTGAAATGAGCCTATGCGTTTTGATTTAAAAATTTGCCTGATATTAGTTTGAGTCTTCTGGGCGAGAATTGGGTAACAAGGCTTCATAACTCATCTTTGGGAAGGACAGCCGATTCTTATCAAGGATGATATATATATATATATTTATATTTCTTCTTCTTATATACTTCTTTTTAAGTATTCTTTTAAAAAGCTTATATTAATCAAATTTTAAATCTGCAACTATAATGAGATAACACTATTCATATATTATCTAAATTGGAAATAAACTATTTTCCGAATGCGCCTAAAATTCACTTCAGTTAGCCCTTGTTTTAATTTTTTGGGGAATTTTTTTATAAGGATAATGTAGTTATTTATTAGTTATAATAAACTTAAATTCACTTGATTTTCTTCAAAATGATATGATTAAATGTATACATTTTGAATTTCTAAATCTCTAAATAATTCATGTACTTGAAGGTGAAGATCGCTTGTTTTTAGAAACAAAATTAATTAATTGCAAACATTATAACAAAGTACATTTTTTAAAATATGTTTTTTAAATACTTGTATTTAATATACAATATACATTGCCATTTTAAAATACTGGTGTTTTATATAAAAAAGTCTATAAATAGAGATGTATTTAATCCACACATGCTTCAAACGTTATATACTAATAACCCCTTTTTTAGACCATAAAGGCCTATGGGGCAAGTGAAGTAGCGTTCACTGGTTTCAATGACCACTAACGAGCGGGGGATTGTGTTGTTAGCACAATACTGGTGTTTTATCAACAAAAAAGTCTATAAATAGAGATGTACTTAATCTACACATGCTTCAAATGTTATAACTAATAATACTAATTACCCCTTTTCAGACCATGAAGGCCTATGGGGCAAGCGAAGTAGCATTCACTGGTTTCAATGACCACTAACGAGTGGGGGATTGTATTGTTAGCACAATGTCACAAATGCATGCCAATACCTCTACCTCGTCTCGAACCCGTGACGTGGGTTCTTCCCACAGTTCGGCAGTAAAGCGCGCTTGCGCCACCTCTTATACCACCACGACCCATTTTCAATGCTAAATTTTTGTTAAATATACACATCAGGTTATTTTAATATTATTGATGAATATTTATAATCGTTTAAAGCATGTATGTGAGAATTGATGTTGTCACGCATCAGAATAAATGAATAGAATGTATAAAGGCACATATTATCTTCATTATAAAATACACGAGTGACAAAAAATTAGTTGAATTAACATTTTTACAAATAAGCAACCTTAGTAGATGTATTGGTAACCTTAATCTTGCTAGACATGGTTTTCAACAATACAATATATAAATAATAATAATAAAAAAAATCTAACTTTAAATGTATCATTCTATTTCTTAATAACCTGTATTTACTGAGACAGTTAGTTTTTATAATAAGAGGAAATAGAAGGGTAAAAAAAAAAAGAAAAAAAAAGAGGAGTACAATCATACCAATAATATTTGAAAGTTATTTTAAAAATATGACCACAAATTCCTTTGCCCACCTTGCCGAGAACACACATGTTCATAAAATGGTTTAAGTGACTTGATCCGTAACGGAATTGAGGTCGCCGTAGAATGACGCGTTGAACTGTTGGACGCCCAGGTATTCCCCCCTCGTGTCGTTGAACTGTTGGACGCCCAGGTATTCCCCCCTCGTGTCGTTGAACAACTTCTCCTCCAGACAAACGATGACGACACGATCCTCCGAGAGGAAGAATTTGTTGGCGAACATTTCAACGGCGGCTCCCAGACGTGGCAGGTCACCTGGAGACAGGGCAAACAAAACTAAAAAAAATTTTAGAAATGAAATCTAACAAATCACAGTCTCACTCTTAATCTGCAGATCTTAACATTTAAAATAATTTTATTCTACTCTGGATTTTTCCGTTGATGTATAATTTTTTTTAGGACTGAAAAAATTAATGATTATTTTATCAATTAATCGTCAAAATTTTAATCGATTAAAATAAATTTGATTAAAAATTGAAAGAAAATTCCTAATATTTATTTTTCTAAATTATTTATAATGTATATTTTTTGTTACTTAAATACTTTTCCTCGTATTATTGTTAATTTTATTTAGACGACCATACGTAAAAAAAAAAAGTTTTTTCTCCCGTATTTCTTGCAAATCAGAATGAATTACCTTTGTTACGTCACAAAATTTGGTAGCTGAAAGATTACCGTGACTTAACAGGTTTCACTAAATAATGAATCGTTACTTAATGGGATCTAAATATGCGTTATAAAAATATAATTAATCGAAATTATTAGGTTAATTGATTGCATTTTCCCCAGAATTATCGAAGAATTAAAAAAAAACAATAAGAGCCCTAAATTTTATTAATTTAAAGATATTTCTGCGGCGGTTAACAACCGCTAATTGTTGTCCTAGTCTTTTAGTAGGCCATGAAAATATACACAATTCTATAATTAAATAATTCTATAATTCACATACTTCAAAGTGATGCAGCTGTAGATAACCCATAAAAATATTCCAATATTCATTAATTACAAGTTTTGGGGTAACACTCTCTTTTTGCTTGTGTTTGAGCGTTTAAATATTTATTAGTAATTTGGATAATCAACAGTCTAAAAGAGCCGATTAAATAAAAATTAAAACATTGTTCAGAGCTGTGGGAAAAGTACTCTGAATGAGGTGAAAGAAGGATTAACACATATTTGGAGTCTTAAAAATTTGCTTTAATTTAATTCCTATATTGTCAAGTAACTGAAGCACCTGTGAAGTTCAAGCAAAATTAAGGCTCGTTCTTCTTTGTAGGGCTGAAAATATAATTCAATTTTAGTTGCTCAGTAGCTGTGCATTGTATTTTAGACACAGTAAGTAAAAGTGTAAAATATCCTAACTAATATACGTGCAGATTTACTACAGAAACTCCGAAGTCTATTACTATTTGAGGTCACCCTTGAAAATTCAGAATTCAACAAAAAAACCAAACAAAAACAAACTATAAAGACAATTAATGATTGGAACAACCCTTGGGTTGTATTCCATTCAAAGGTGAGCCATCTGGGCATTCAGGAAAACGCTCTGAGGTGCCTCCCACGTACCAAAACTCAAATGGTACCGATAGACATTTGTACACCGATTAGCCACTATGTTGGCGCCAACACGGATTAGTTTAAAAGAGCTGTATGGCTTTTGATCGTCGAACGATAGAGGGAATCATTAAATTGGCCTGCCTAAGGAAAGTCATTAAAGGTTGATTTAAACTCTAAGCTCAGTATACCCAATGAAATATTTTCACTGCTAAAAGTTATGCTATCAATCTAGTGTTGATTATTGATTATTAAAAATGTATTTTTTTGGGTCTGAAATGTCTTATCCTTAATTTCAAAATTCTTAGAATCTCTTCACATTTTGAACGTCCAGGAGTTCAGTTCTATTGCCCATCTTTGTTCTTTCGTTGCAATGTTTTTCTTTGAAAAAAAAACAAAACTTTACTTCATTTTATTTTTCCATGGTAGGCTATATTGTTTGTAATATATAATTGTAAACTGGACGAGTGTTAGTTAGCGCGCTCTACTAGAGTACCGATGGTCACGGGCTCGATTCCATGTGAAGTCAAGGATATTTTGGCGGGGCTTAGAGCATCCTTGAGTCCACGCAGCTCCGAATAGGTACCTAGCATTAGTTAGGAGGCTGGGTAGTGCGTGGAACTCTCAAAGCCGTGGCATGTGAACACTGCATCACTTGCCAACAGATCACTCTTCATAGTCTGTGGACGCAATTATCTTGTGCTCAGAAGGAGCATATGTATATCTAATATATAAGAAGCTAAATGTAATAGAAATACTTGCGTCAATTTTTTAATTGTACTGATAATACCAAGTCTTCAACGCAAGTACTATTTGTCCAATATTTAATAAAGCTGAAATTTTTTGTTTTGATCACAAAATTTGTTTGTGTATCTTGTTTTTATGTGAGTTTTGAAAAAAATAAACCCTCAATACCAGAATAATTGGTTCATCATTCATTGTACTTGGGGCTTAGGAATTTCTGGGCTGAGTTAGAGTTCTGTCATTCCCCATTACCAACCAGCCATATACCCAAACACGTTGAACTCACCGAGCCCCAGGATACAGATCTGTCTGACAAAATGCCCCGCACACAAATGTGCTGTAAGATCCCTGACTTTGTACCTTGATATAAACGTGCCGACGCTGTCTGGGTCACCTGAAACAAAACAAACTGTATAAAATAATATTTATTTTTAACGAGAACTTAGTTCATATTTATACAATTCACTTCAACGGGCATGTGCAAATGACCATGACTAATGCCCCCTGCTGGGGTCGAAAGATCACAGTAGGCAAGTGTAGTAGGATGAAAAGAAAAAAGGTGGGGGTGTTGACAACAACGATTCTTGCGTTCAGCTGCGTTGTTCCCTAACAGAACAGCATATCATATGATTCGTAGTGTTGTGGTTATCACGCCCGCCTTGCACGCGGAAAGTCCAGGGGGAATTTTTTTCTGCCCATTCTTTCCCCCATTTTTTTGCGAACTGGACTAACTCTAACAAGGGATGGTAGTAACGGGTGGGTGGGCAGGTAACAACAACCGCTGTGCACATGTCTCCACCTTTACTCGGCCAATTTTCGTTACTTCATGTCCGTTCTCTCACCCCACCCCCCGTTCTTTGCACTATCTATCATGAGCAAGTCTGCGGCGTATTCTACGCCGTGGGTCGTTTCTTGTTAGTTAAAATGATTCAACCTCATTTATGGCAAACGTTGTTTAGAGACGATAAACACATACGAAGATGTAAACACGGTATATACCTCTGCAACAGGCTCGGCGTTACAATTGTAGGTGTTGGTTTTCGTTGTCTAACTGTCTTTGTCTGAGTGGGGCTAGGAAGATATGTGAAGTACATCATAAGTCGTTCCAAAAGTTTGTGTAAATTTGGTGTTTATAGTAGATGAGATTGTAGACAATTATGTGGATGGATAAGTCGTGAATTTATATCGGAGAAGGCGGTGTTTAATGATAGTGTTTACGAATTCGGATAAAAAGGTTATATAAATCTTTCTCTTTTAATGCCTCAAACAATTGAATTCTCCACCATTACACAGTATTCCAACTACTAAGGCCTTCAAGACTGCACTAAAAATCCATGTCTTTAAACTTCAATTTCGAAATTAATTAAACAGCAATAAAAAATTCCTTAAATGATAAACTTAGCTCATGTCCACTGCAATTCCACTATATGTTGTATTAATAAGTCGCTGAATTTCGAAATCAAAAGAGCGCTCGCCTCACAAGCTTAGGGGCGTGGGATCGAGCCCACGCAAAGCCACAATAAAAATGATGGATGACTAACGCTAAAAAGTCCTCAGCTGACCTGGAGAGCTCCAGGAGACGGGCGCCGCCAAGGACTACCAACCCCTTACGACCACACATACTTTATGTTTATTACTGATTGTATGTGAAGCATTGTGAAAACAGCAACTTGCTGGTGTACAGAGCTTTATAAGTTATCAAATTATATATATAATTTTTTGATTCCCCAGAACAAGCACAAGCCGAGTTCGAATAAACATGACGAACGGCCCTCGTTAGGGTTGGCAAGCGATGGTAGTAAAGGATGAGATCGGGGGAGCAGGTAACAACAACTATTGTGCGTATGTCTCGAGAACAGCAATGAGCCCAATAATCATCCCCCCCCCCCGCCGACGTTCACTCATCATGTTTTTTTAAAATTCGTTGTGCTGCAGTTGGTGTCTGTTCCCTCCCACGTATCTATTTATATAAATATTCAGGTAAATATTTTTAGAGTGACACATGAAAAGCATTAGCTAAAATTATTATTTGAAAAAATGAATGAAATTTTAAAAAAAACAACAACAAATAGCTGATTTTGCCAACCTTTAAACGAGCCTTTGACTCCAAGTTGCGGGTTAAAATTTAATGTCGAGAAAAAAGTCTCATCTGGAATGATCGTTTCGTTCGTCCATGCCAAGAGCGCACCCGCAGTTTCGTTGTGCAACACATAGTCCACGTAGTCTCTGCAATATTTTCCGTAGCATTAAATCTGTGTTTGTAACATTTAAGTCTAGGAAAGCACATAGAAAGCACACAAATGTAAAAAAAAAGAATTAAAATAAAAAATTAAAAAAAAAAAAAAAGAAATCACGAAAACAGTAATATTGTTTCAGTGCAAGAGAGTTCTCAACCATAAGACGGTAGCGGTGTACATAGATCCTCTCAGCCTCATTATGCTGGTATCTAAATTCAGTCAATCCCAAATGGGTTTTGATATCGTCATGGTAACAAAATGAAACAATGGATATGTTATTGACTAATGCTTTTTTTGAAAATGGGGTTCTCGTTTTATATGATGGGAGCACACGTTTAACGTTTGTATTAGGGCTGCGGAAAGAAACGAGTAATTTATCGATTAATCAGTAAAAATGGTATCGATTAAAATTATTTTAATCGATTAAATAGCTCTTAAAATTAAAGAACATATTTTAAACAATTTTTCGACTTATTAAAAAAAAAAAATTAATAATAGCTTTCTTTACGTACAAACTTCACCAAATAAAAACAGATTTTTAAAGTGTAAACTTTAATATAAGCAGTTTTTATAAGGAAATGATATATAAAAAATAAACATTTACTTTTACTTAAGTAACAATAACAAAATTTATATTCATTGACATTAAATTGAACTACTAAGACTTATATTTAAATATATCTCCTAAAAATACTATAGTTTTTTTTTATTAAAAACTTAAGTTATGGACATTTTATGAAATTTTAAATTTAATGAAGTTATATAGTCTACATTATTTTCAGCTTAAGTCAAAATTATCGATGAATTATTGGTAATTTTTAAAAATTTAACGATTAAATTTTAAAAAAATCGATAACAGCCCTAGTTTTTAACATTCACGACCTTTCCAGAAGCGGTGGTCTGTACGTGGCTCAACAGACGAGTAAGGTCGTGAAGCTGACCACGACCTGAAACGGACAACTCCTGGCAAGCAATGCCGAAGTCCGATATGTTAGGTGTTAGGAGCTAGTCACACATGATTACAGTCGCTGTACGGATCTGGGGCAAAGAATTTAGACCCAATGCCGATGATCAAAACCAAAGTACCCGTTGAGGGTTGGGTTACTCCGAAGCGACGGTTTCGTCACCCTCAATTAACTAGCAACGCCTCTGGGCTGTGCCAGTTAAGGGCCAGGAGCGTCAGTACGGAACCACTAGGAACGCATCGGACGCCAGCTCTGAGAAAAACTTTCAGTGGGATTTATACCCTAGATAGGTCATTGATGATCCCCCGCACTGCGGCGGTCCTAACCATTGAGACTCGTAAGGTATGCCGGAGTGGCGCCGAAGTGATAGCGAGTCAAAGTAGGGAAAATTTCACTTCTAGCTCGGTAAGACATCAAAGTGGAAGCCCCATGAAGAGCGCAGGCTCCGGACTGTTGATCTTCTTCCACGTGCAGGATTATGAATCGCTAGCCGTAACGTTTACAAATGGTAACTCATACTTGTTAGCCACGAAAACGTCACAAAATTTTATTAGTATCCGTGATATATTCCCAATGTTTACCTGTCAATTGTGATCCTTAACAATATTTACCTGTCAATTGTGATCCTTAACAATATTTACCTGTTTGCAGTGATGTGCACGGAACCTTTCAATGGTCTTATTCCATATGGTGGTGTTTTATTTCTCCATCGATGTGGGTACGCACTGGATAGTAAAAAGGTACAGAAACATCTTTATTCATCAGATTGAATGGTATTGAGATAAAGCTTTAAAATAAAACAACAAGATACTAGTTTAAGCTATTTGTACTGACGAAGGCGTTAGCCGAAACGAATGATTTATATTAGTTAATTAACAAAGCATTAATTTATTGTTTTATATAACACAATTTGTGCATCTTTTTATTCACTAATCAGAATGATGTATCCATTTTAATAATATCTTTAGGTACTCACTGTTCTGGACATAAATTTTCATTAAAATTATTGAGATAATCGTAATCATGAATTTGATTTAAAAAAAAAGAAAAACAATTAAAATATCTCAGTTTATTATTGTTTTGTCCTTTGAAGATGTCGATCAGCTTCTGTCTCGTCAAGTCACTTTTGTCTAAGCAATCTGAAACCTAACTTAATACATTCATTGTTTTTCTTGTGAATAGTTTGACACGACTCTATATAAAATAATTTTCTGCAGCGACAATTATTCATCCAATCAATTAATTACCCACCATAAGTAACACTCTTCTGTATAAAAGGAGAATCTGTATTATATAAGGTAAGATATGCTATGCTAAAAAGACATAAGATAGAAGTGATAACATTTTGAAACCTTCTGACGTTTTTTATCCTCTGGTGGCTGCATCATTATTGAAAATATATTTAAAAAAATTATTAAATATCAGGCATAGGCACAATTTTTAATTTGCATGGCTCCATCACAGACATTCGTAAAAAGAGATACAAGCCTGAAAAATTAATGAAACAAATATAATACACACACACATACACACACACAAACAAGCACACACACACACACACACATACACACACAAAACAATCAGTCCAAAAATACGTTTGATTACAGGGTGTCTTCAAAAGTAGACGAGAAGCAAGTTGACAAACAAATATAAACCAAAATACAATGCTAAATTAGGTCCTGACATTAAACAAATATATTTTATCGTTTATGCCAGCAAGAGTTATGCGTATACATGTTTCACGTGTTATGCGAAATTATTTTGGATATATGATTTCTCATATAGAGCCCATCAAGGGGGAACAATCACTTCTTGTTAAAACTTTGAAAACTAAGAATATGAGCTGGAGCAGTTATTGCATACCCGGGTTGGATTTGGCTGAAAGTTTCTATTCAATAAAGCAAACAATTATGTCACAAGAGAATTTAATTTTAAAAAATCCAAAACAATGTTTTACCTGGGGTAATCACTGATCCATCAACCGCCCCCCTCGTCCACACAACACATTTATTGTATTGCAGGTGTTTATTTGGACTTTTTATATGTTGTGTAAACTTTATTACTACCATAAGATCTTACAGAAATCT
This sequence comes from Radix auricularia, assembly GCA_002072015.1. Taxonomy (NCBI): domain Eukaryota; kingdom Metazoa; phylum Mollusca; class Gastropoda; family Lymnaeidae; genus Radix; species Radix auricularia. Next base: position 824,568 of record MUZC01004461.1, read on the forward strand.
TTGAGTCAGAAAAGTTTGGACTCGATTCGTGTGCTTGCCTTAAAATATAAAAGCCAAAAAGCTCTATCTCACCTAAAGATCTCAGATGGTGTCGGAGCTGGAATTCTTTAGTTGAACTGTTTTTTAAAAAAAAAACAAGATTTAATGTATAATTTATTTTAGAGGATTTAGTTTGGAAATAGACCGTATCATTTTCATCTAGTTCCATTAAAAAAAAAAAATGGGCCCATTCTTTGGCTGATAGAAACATGAGTTGACGACAGTTACTGTAAAGGTCTAAAGGTCTGAAGGTCTAAAGGTCTAAAGGTCTAAAGGTCTGAAGGTCTGAAGGTCTGAAGTTCTAAAGGTCTAAAGGTCTAAAGGTCTAAAGGTCTTCACTGATACCGAAATTACTAACGTTCAACTGTGAAATTTCTAGCCGCGAAAATGAACAGGGAACGTAAAGGATGCGACGTAACTTACTAAATAGATGAGAAGCTTTGTTTGAAATCGTCCAAATTCTTACTATCGCAATAGAAAAACATCCTTGAATTGATCACTGGTATTCTCGGGAACAATAATTCGTTTGAGGTTTAGGTACTTATTGAATATAAGAGGACGATCAATAAGTAAAGGCCAAAGAACAATGGAACCTGGATGTTCCTTTGTAGTAAAAGATATTTTACGATAGATTCTTTACAGAAAATAAATAATTTGAAATAAAATATATAATTTTTTTAAAAATTAAATACAAAGTATTGATAAATAGTATTGATTTTTTTTTTAAAATGGTAATATATAATTGCGACCTGTATTTTTTTAATTTAATAAATGAAAAAAGAAACGTACTTAATTATTTTACAGAAACCTTCCTAATAACTCCAGTATATATATTTCTCACTACTTTAGACTAAGCGAGATAACAAAAGAAATTAATCCACCCTTTGTTGGTATTGGATATGGAGCAAACCTATGAAATAAATTCAAATGATGTGGGTCTAGTTGAAAAATAATATTTCAGCACAAATTAAATTAACTGTTGTCCATCGCAAGACAGCATGCTGTGAAAACTGTTCTTTTTCCTTTTTTCAAAATTATTTTTAAAAAAAAGAATTCCTTTTAAAAAAGCGCTGCAAGAATAAAGCTTAGTAAAATATAATTTTCCATTTCTTACAATTTTAAAGTTCCATTTATGTTGTTGGCTCCTTTGAAAGCCTCTAAGATCTTCACCAGTTCAAAGTTCGTCTTCAGCGGGAATTCCTGGCCCGTCAGGTTGATGAAATATTTCCACTTCCTGTACCGCCAGAGTTCCTTCATGCAGACGAGCTCCGACTCCAGCACAGAGAATTCACCCCATTTCACGTCTACTCTCTTTGTAGATAAGAACACGTTAAGGAAACACTGAGCAATGGCCGCCATGGCGTTGTAGAAATTAACGTTCGCCGAGAGGTCAATGTGAATACAGTAGTAGTTCTGTGGTCTGTATATGGCCCGCAGTATCCGCTCAACCATTTCGGAATCTTTGTACACAACCAACGAATACGCGATGGGAAATTGCCGCTCATCCTCTGTTAAATATGACATGATGTAGCCACGACTCAATTGAAAAGCGTCGCAATCGGTTGTGGCATTCATATAATACTCATCCGTTAAAACAGTACCGACCGTGGTCTTGTTTTCTTGAGCATCATTCAATGATTGTGTATCTCCCTGAAAGAGCGCGCCACAATTGACTTCACTAACTCTGTATAGTTGCTCAGGAATGCTGTCAAAATAATTATTTTTCTTAGAAGTGGATAATCTCATAGAACTAAAGGGATTGTCTGTAATATTGCTTTTAACCCCTGCCGTAAACTGAATTCTGAACATGTTAATGGTTGTGACGTTGGATGATCCTGATATGAATTCCGAATTCGTCGACGTTGGTATCGTTGAAGATGGTATCGGGGTTGTTGGTATCGTGGACGTTGGTGTCGTGGTTGTTGGTAACGCTGACGTTGGTATCGCTGACGTTGGTATCAATGAACTTATTGTCAAGGAAGTCGTCATCGTGTGTTCTTGTGTCATGAACCTATTCTTAACTGAACTTGAGCCTATGATTCTGCTGAAAAAATACTCCGAGTTCCATACCATATTTTTACTCGCAGTCTGAATCAAGTAAAAAGCACCAAATGCAAAAGACACAACAAAGAACACGAAGATTTTGGCAGATCTCGACATGTTGGCCTCCACACTAAACACATTTAATATCCTGATCGTTTGGGATCAGACAGTGAGTTTAGTTGTAATATCTCTACACAGGTTTAATACCCTGATTGTTTGAGAATTAACATTCAATTGCGTTATTATATATGAGCGCGGAGGTGTGGGGATTGTCAGGTTTAAAACCAACGATGACTAATGCACTGACCCAGTCATTGACTCGGTGAGTGACTGTGATCATTATAAAATTCCATTCATATGATATTATCCTCAGAAGAGACAGCATCGTAATATTTTCCGGACATTTTTTGAAAATTTGCCTGAAAATAAAATAAAAATCATGTCTTTAAAAAAAATATGTATGTGTTATTTTAGAGTATCGGTCAACAATTTGAGTGTAGCGAGACGATGCTTGGCTCGCCATGAGATAATGAAAGATGTGTCGTGAACAAAGATTTTATAATGAAAAAAAAAACAAAAAACGAAGCGAATTAAAATTTTTTAACCGAAGCGGTCAATCATTATTTAAATTTAATGCAAAGTAATACAGCACATAGGCCCAGGTCCACTGGGCTGGTCACGTGGTAACGTCAGCACCTCAGAGTGTTTCTAGCGTCGCGTTAAACCAGTGGCATGGCTAGTGATTTTTAAGGGTTTGGGTGCCCGGGGGGGGGGGCTTAACCTCTATTGGGAACCCCGCATACATTGTGGTGGCTTATTATTTAATGCAAAAATATTTTGACACTAATTTAGGGTCCCTCTCAAGTTGGGGTCCAGGTGAAATTGAGATTTGGACCCCCTCCCCCCTCAACAGCTACGCCACAGGGGGCCCCTGTGTCATGGGGTCAAAGATTTTACGGGTGTGTAGATGTGTCATGAATTAATGCAGTATTCATTGAATCATCGTTGCTTAGTGACGCTTGATGTTACCGATTTTAAAATTTGTATGGCGGAGAAATTGAAAGAAACCCAATACAAACTCAACATAATCAATGAACAATAGCGCAATTTTAGGAGGGGAATTTAAGTGGGATAAAAGAAATAGGCATGGATTTAAAAAAAACAAACAACATATCTTATATTCTTATCTGTTATAGACACTCCTTCTATACAGAGGATTATTGCGTCCTCCGCTTATCTATGGTTTATGTTTAGTCCTGCATTCTTATTAGAGTTTTAAATGTTGATTAAGTGTTGTCTTTCCTTGTTTCGTCAGGCAACCCATTCCATACCCGAATTACGGTCGAGAAGAAAATTCGCACGTGTTTGTTCTTGCGTACGGATATTTAAAAAAAGGTTTCCTAAGAACTGGCGTCCGATGCGTTCCTATCGGTAACTTTTGCTAATCCGTACTCTTGCTCCTGGCCCTAAACTGGAACCACTCAGTGGCGTTGCTAGTTAATTTAGGGGGACGAAATGGTCATTTTGGAGTAACACGACCCTCATTGGGTAATTTGGTTTTCATCATCGGCATTGCATCTAAATGCTTTGTCTAAGATCCGTACAGCGACTGTAATCAGTTGTGACTAGCACCTAAAAGCTAACATATCGGACTTCGACATTGTTTGCCAGGAGTTGTCAGTTTCAGGTCATGATCAGCCCCACGACCTCACTCGTCTGTCGAGCCATGTAGAGGCCAATCCTTCTCGACAGGTCCACTATACTATAACGTTTGAAAAGCACTGTTTTAGGGGATGTCCGTTAGCCAATTGAGGGTTAAAATTTTAAAAAAATAATATATTTAAAAAGATATTTTCTTCTAAACAAAGAAGTTAACCATGATGATTAATAATCAATGTTTAATTTGTATGTGTTAAAATAAAAATATAATTGAAGGATGTTAATATGGTTTTTTGATAACTTCATTGACATGGGGATTCAATGATACTTTCTCATTAATTATGACTCCTAAGTATTTTGCATCTTCAGTTCGGGTTAGTCCTTTTCCATGGATGAAATATTTGAATGTGTTTCTGTTTCTTTGTTACTCATAACAATTGACACTTTTCTGGATGGGAAGACATACTCCAGTTAGTTTCCCATTTTATTAATTCATCTAAGTCTTTAATTTTTTTTTGCTATGTTGTTTGATTTAATTGTTCTATAGATTATACATTCATCAGCAAATAACCTAACTTTTGTTCCTGTTGAGATTTTTTCGGGTAAATCATTTATATAAATTAAAAAGAGCAAGGGATCTAGCACATTTCCTTGTGTTACTTTTGAGTTAACCTTTATTGGTGCAGATTTAGATCCATTAATCATTACAATTTGCTCCCTAGCCTAACCAAAAGGAGGTCTTTAATCCAGTGATGTCAGGGACTTGAGATTCCAAAGTTTTAAAGTGTTTTAAGTAAACTAAGGTGGTGAATTTTGTTAAATGCTTTTGAGAAGTTTGGTAATATTGTATCTATTTGGTGATTATTGTGTAATCGCTTTGACAGTCTAATCAGGCCTGCGAACCATTCCGTTTCTTCCGGGATTATACTGATTTTTTAACCCCTAATTCTGGAATTCCAACAAGACCTTTAAAATTCCGATTTTTTTTACCATAAAATGTACTCAAGGTTTAAAAATCTGCAGGTGGAAAAAAAAAAATCATAAAATAATAAAAATACAGTAATAATGGTGGTGATGTATTTCAATAATGTAAACTTCTAGTTTTTTTCCTGCACTTCCGTTATACAAGAGAACTGTCATCTCTAAATCTTTCGTCGATAGCCATCTTATCGTACATTATTCATTTTACCAGCCTAATTAAAAAAATCAGCTGTTCTGTGACTTTTAAAGAAAGCTGATAAATGGGTTTCCAGTGACTGAGCTTGAGAGTGTTAATACTGGTGCTAAGAAGAGTCATACTCTTAATCTAACTAAGCTAAGCAACTAAAGAAATGACGTCATTCGTTTTCGAAACAGCATCAGTATTTGGAACTAGATTGTGCCAGGCACCGTGGCGCCTGCGGCGCCCCGTTTTTTGGGCGCCTACGGCGCCAACCTTTTTTTTAAAGACCAACTAACATGTCCTTTTTTGATAAATACGAATTATTAAACTTTATGAAATGTACGCAAAGTATTTATTTAATAATAATAATA
>MUZC01004461.1:830031-853735 GCA_002072015.1 Radix auricularia
TTTCAACTAAACTAACTGCTGTAGACTGTCGTACATCGCTTGCGTTACAGCGTTACGTTACAAACATACCCACACCACTGGGTGTTTATATATATTAATAACACTCATTTATTTGGCGAAACATATGCATTCTGAGCCAGTTCCACTTATGTACTGAAAGTTGCGGGTTCAATGATAAAAGTAAAAATAATTTTACGCAAAAATTAAAACTGCTACTAATTTAGTAAAATAAAGTAAAAAGAAGTAATTCAACATCTGTAACCAATTACTACTACTAATAATAAAATGATAATTTATATAGCACTGTATCCCAGCCAGGAGCCAGGCTCACAGCGCTTTACATGGAGATAACAATACATATATTAATTAAAGAAACATTCATATCATACTAACTACGTAAATGACAATACGTTATACATCAGCTACGTTAATCATTAAAAGAAATGTTGTTTCATTAATGTTTAAAATATTTTTTGAAAAGATGTGTCTTAATTGCAGTCTTGAAGGACTTAGCAGTTGAAATACTACGGATGTGTAATGGAAGAAAATTCCATTGTTTGGCTGCACAAAAAGAGAATGACCTTGCGCCAAATGTTTTAGATTTTGTCTTAGGAACGCAGAGAATGCGTGTATCTGCAGAAGAGCGTAGCTGACGACTTGGTGAGTAGACCCAGAAAAGTTCAGTAAGATAGGAAGGGCATGAGTCAGAAAAGAAGTTGTTACACAGAACGGCTATTTTGTAGTCAATTCAGGCTTGTGTAGGTAGCAAATGAAGTGAGTAAAGTAGCGGAGTAACATAGTCATGTTTTTTTGCCCTTAGAACTAATCTGGCAGCTGAATTTTGAACTCTCTGTAGTTTTTCAATGCATTGTTTAGGCGCACCTGACTTGCAGTAATCAATACGAGCTAAAACAAGAGCACAGACTTGAGTTTTTGTTACACTATCTGTTAAGCAATGATGGATTGAACATATCTGACGAATGGCAGTATAGGCAGAGCGACAGATGTGATTGATGAAGTTGTTGGTAGACATGTTGTCAGAAATAATGTAGCCAAGATTCCTAGTCGATGTTTTGAACAGTATATCAGAACTAGCCACCTGAGTAGAATGCGGAAGAGTCAAAGTATTGCGTGATTTATTGTTACAGAATAGCAGCGCTTCTGTCTTATTATCATTCAGTTTGAGCTTGCTTAAAGTCATTCCAGACTTTACCTCACCAATGCACTCCTGCATCAATTAGACAGTGATTTTTAAATTTGAATATGAAATTATGTTTTGGTTATGAGATAGAAATGTTTATTTACCATTTAAAAAAAAAATAAATAAATACTTCTCAAATACGTGGGAGTGTGTAGTGGGAGATCGAGAGAGAGTTAGAGTAGTGGACAGTGTGTGATAAGCAGGCAGAGTAAAGACTGGGAGATTTGAGAATTGAGCGTGAACCAAGACGGTCGTTTTGCCAAGTCAACGTAACCAGAGACGACCATTACTTGCCTGAACGACGAAAAAGGCAACTAGGGAAATGCAGGAATGTTGAACTCTATAATTCTATACAAAATCTTGCTTTGTTCATATGTAAAAAAACCCTGGTTATTCTGTTGTGTAGATTTGTGCAGTAATGTTTACATTCCATTAATGTTACTCTTATATTCTGTGGTGTTCTGGAGACACTTAAAAATAAAAGATAATGAAATTCACCACACACTAATAGTTTATCATTGAATCCCTTCGCATCAGAATACTGATAACTGTTTGTGACTACCTTCACCACATGCAATCACACTGAAGCTCCATGTCTCCTAGCTCCGTGTACGTACCTTTTCTAATCTACTGATCCCTACTGTATGGAGCGATACCACTTCGGTTACTTGAGCCGATACGCATCATTGTGGAATGGGATCTAAGTTCGAGACCACACTAGGGTAAGCGCTCTAACAATGCAACTGAATAGTTGAACTTAATACAAGTTCAACATGAATAAATAAACGAAGTAGCGTATAGATGGTGGTGACTTAATACAAAAAGATGAATCGTTGTGTACACACGGGGTACAAGAGCTGACCACTGCGACGTAACGTGACTCAAGGTCGAATTCTTTAACTAGTCAGGGCATAGGATACAAACTTTTTTGAAAATAGGGTGTGAAATTCGCAGACACATCTCTCCTGTCACTAACCAAACAGCATAACTACCTGGTCGTCAATGATTTATACAGTTGTTTAGACGTATAAAATTTTCAATAAAAATAAACACCGTTACCTGAGTATTTGCTGTCTTCTAATTCCTCATTGATGGAGACTTCATCCCACATTGCGCACTAGACACACTGTAAATGACCTGCGGCATACAAGGTAACACGTTTGAACCAGATGAAATCCCGCGAAGCACTAGACTTGGGAGCCTAATGGGGTGTGACAATGGTTGATTAATAGGACAAAGCGCACCTGTATTGAATCTGTAGGTTTAGTACTACAAGTCTAGCCGTTCCGTTAGTTAGCTGCTGTGGGTCCCGTTTAGCATCACACATACAGCCACTTTAAACTTACAGCAATATTTTATTTCCAATAAATTAATTTTAACATCCCAGAACAAAAATATCTACCGGGGCAAATGATGGGCAAAAAATATGGTTTACACCTGAAGTTAACTAATTGTAAATTTGTGATGTTTGCGGAAGCCATCTTATATACAAATTTGACACATCTCCGTGGTAACCCAAAAGATGTAAAATTTAATTTTGACCAAACAATAAATCATGTTGAAAGTTTCACTGTATTTTTTAAAACTTATATATATATATATAATTAAAAACAAATTGTGCCACATAAGTCCCTGATGATTGAGCATAATAGATGGATTCACTGGTAGTACGTTCACGACCTAAGAAATAGAAAGTCTCATGCAAAAATACCAGATGAACTGTTCATGCGCACTGTAAAATTAGTTTGCAGTGACGAAATTATCCTACTATTTATTGGGAGCAAAATTCACGCTCAATTGTGATCACCGAGCGTTAAAATACCTAAATACGACTAAATTTGAAAATACGCGAGTTTTCAGGTGGGCGTTGACGTTACAAGAATACAAGTTTGACATTGACTATATTAATGGCAGTGGCGTAGCTAGGGGGTTGGGGTGGGGCGGTCTGCCCCGGGCGGCACGCATTTAGAGGGTGGCATTTGTGGATATTTAAAGAGTAAAGCCATTTCTGACAACATCCTTTTTTCTTTTAAAGTCAGAAACCAAGGTAATAAAACAATTGTTCTTAATATCGAGTCTTAATTAACGGATACGCGCAACATTTGTTTTATAACATATTAGTTACTATAACTTGCGCAAAACCGTTCAAAATTTTTTTAACGCCCCCTCCCCCCCAAAAAAAAGTATACATTTGTTTGGAATATATATACGTCACAGACAGTCCTTTTATAAGGAACTGCACAGAAACACATTAACAACAATCACCACAGGGTTAACAAAATATGTGCTATTGATATCGCCGTTACAGTTTTTGCGTGAAATGTCGACATCCGCAGAATGATACACTAACATGTATCTCATGACATGGTGGTTCAAATGCCGTGTTTAACTTGACGTCTGTAATTAATGTGTAAATAATTTGAATTTGTCTTATTATGGAAAATAAATATTGATGATAAAAACACAAAAACTTCAAATTTCTACTATAATAAACACCACAAGAGCATAAATACTTTAGAAAAAGACATACTTTAAATTTTCAAGCGTCTTGGAAAAATTAACATCTGAAGGAGTAATTAGTAAAACGAGATCAGATGCTGGAATTGTACTCAGTTGAATGCAATCTTTTTCTTTTCTATGTTATCTCAATTTATGGGGAGACGTCTTTTTTAAATTAATGCAAACCCATTTCTTCGAAACAAAGAGATGTGCAAATACAAAACGCTGTTATAGAGAGTTTGAGATATCAACTGAACGCCGAGCTGAGACTGAGAAAAAATATGAGTGGGAGAAATTCAGAAGATGTGGTTCTATATTTAGAGCAAGAAGTACAACGAGAAATGTTTTTACCCATTGATGGAATTATAAGAGAAAATAACGCGTGGATGAGTTGCATGTCCTTGCAAGAAAATATTCGTGCGTATTACCATGTAAATTACTAAATAAAAAATTATAACATGAAATAAATTTCTATTTTGACATTGATAAAGACAGTTCTCTAATGAAAGAAAAAGGACCCAGGTTTTTATGGCTGTACACAAGACCGGGCTTAGCTACTACGAGGCCATATGCGGCTTTGTGTGCGATTAGGATCGCGTCACAAAGCTTCTCTATCCCCCCCCCCAATAAAAGCCGTATTTTATATTTGAAAATGAGCAAGTCTAAAATCAAGTTTTTGTCATTTAAATATGTTGTTAGTGTGAGGCTGCACCCTAACTCTAAACATGCGTGACGCCATGTAAAACGCCATTGATCAAAGTTTCGGTAATCATATATTTAAGAGGAACTTTTATCTAAACTGTCGCGTTTCAATGTAACGCAAATGTGTGACTCCCCTTTTTAACCCAGGCGCGATACGTCATTTATGGAGGTTCAAATCGGAGACCGCACCGGGCGGCAAAAGCTCTAGCTACGCCACTGATTAAAGGTGAAGGATAACATTATTGCAGACTTTTTATCTCGGCAATGAGTAATTATGGTAGTTGATTTTTGATGGGTTTTAATAAAAATTCTGTCAAGTTACGGCTACCAGGGGATAAATGTGGGTAAAGGCTATTAGCGAATGGAAGGATGATTTTGCATCAGAAAATTGTTTGTGTGAAGAACTCAGGTACATGAGTGAAAGGCTTCATAGTGACGTGGTACTTATGTTAATGTAGAGATTTGGATTGTTACATAATTGACTGTAATGGGTTAAATACAATAACGCTGAAATGTTATAGTTTGGATAAGTAGTTATCTCTAGAAAATTATATCATGCCGGCCAGCAATCCTGGATTACATATCTTATAGAATGACTCTCGACATGGGTAGTGTTCAGTTAAAACATGTTCTTTTGTTGGGCACTATTCATGTTATGTTTATGGTGATTATGATTTGTAAGATTAAAAACTTTATGATGATTAAAAAAATAATAATAATGAAGATTGTGTAAAGAAATTTTTGACTCAAAGAGATTTCAGTTTATTACTACACGAGGACACGTATTGAAGATGCCTTCCATGACAATTATGATGATATTCATTTTCTAGTAGACAATGAGACCTGTATGGCAAGGGAGATAAGCTGCTTTTGTTATATAATTAACTACGTTCCTGTGCAGCAGTATGTTTATATCCAAATAGTTAGGACTGTGGCTATATAGGGATAAGAAATCTCCATAGCACAGGTCTCAGGACAGTTAGTATTAATTGAGCAGTGATTGCTCCGTAAAATATCCCATGATGTGGACAAGTGATAGAAGTGATAAAAGTTTTTCTTTTGTTACTTATTTTTCTTTCTCTCTTATATTGTATATTGTAGAAAAAGGATTGATTGATATTTGCTTAGTTGATAATAACATCCATGTAAGACTTCACACGCGTACATTTTTGTGTGGGCTGCAATGACGTGTGTATAGAGTATGTAACTCGAGTGTAGCAGAACGGCTGTTCCTCTCGAATGCGGCAGCGGTATATTGAAGTCGTATAAAATTATGACCCAGATGTGTATATAATAATTTGTTGTTTAAGCATTTAAGAGTGTCGATTTGTAAAGGTGTTGAATAATTCATGATGTATTATATTAATGTATTTGTAATTTGCAGTGATTCCATACCCTGACTTGTTTTCTAATTGTGAGATTCTACACGTAAGTATGTCAAGGTATGATAACCACTTCGAATAATTGTTGTGACATAGTTGTGAGCTCTGGTCAAGTATTGATTTGAGAAGAGTTCACTTAGACGTAATAATGGGAGTTGTAGTCACCCATGATGATAGTAAGGAGGGAAGACGGGCTATATATAATGTGGTGTGGGGAGAATATGCACTTATGAGTAAGTAGCATTGTTTGACAAATCTCTTGCTGCTTTATATTGCTGACTTAATAAAAGCTTGAACAAGTGCGGAGACTTCGTCTTACTTTATCCAGAACCCAGTATGCAACAATGTCTCGAGGCTAGATTTGACGCTAACAGGCAGGCACATACAAGTGTTGAGTCTTTGTAATCACCTTTTTTCTGTCCCTCGTTGCGTATTACATTAAACACACTTTACCGTATGGACTCGTTCTATAGCCCGTTCGTTCATAAGCCGAACACCCTCTTTTGGAGGAGAAAATTATAATAGGTGTGTAACTCGACCCATCACCGCCCCGCCCACCCCCGCCCNAAAAAAATATACAGCGTAAACAAAACGTACACATTAAAAAAAAACTACCAGTAAAATCAATCGTTATGATTGATCACTTTGTACTACCTAGGTGATGGTGTCTATAAACCTTATAGACCAGTCCTCAACATCTGGGGGCTCAGCATTTTGTGAGCACCCCGTTATTCAACATTTGGACGTCTCGTCACTCTTAACATGGCGGCTTCGTCCAAAGCTATTTTTTTCTTAGAGCTTTTAAGTTAACATATATTTAAATTTAAATTTGTTATTTAATTCTTACATTAAGAACTATTCCATGATAATTTTTTACATATGTTATAATATTTTGACACATTTGTAATTTTTTTCCCCTATTTACTAATAGCTCTCTCTTTTATCACCGTAGCGAAACACTCTCTTCACCACGTGTTGTGTGTTGCTGCCTACAAAGGGACTACACCTTCTTACATAAGACCTACACAGGCGGACGGTACAAACAGGGTCGATGGTCGTCTCGCCTCCCAGTGTTAGGCAAACAAAGAAAGGTTAGTTGTCCGTGTACTGTTTACACTTAACAGCCACACTATACAGTAGCAAACAAGAGTGTTTGAGAGTAATTGTTAGGATAGTCTATCGATGTTTATGTATGTTAGTGTGAACTAGGATTGTTTTAGACCGTACACCTGGAAAATGCGATATACGCTAGGGTCTTTTTCTCAAACATTTCTAAATGTTAGCTTTCGGCAGGTAGGCGGCCAACCATATTCATATCGTCCTGTATTTTATTGACATACCGATTATCAATTGGTCGTGCGTTAATAGTGGCCGTTTTTTAATTGTTGTATCGCGTGCAGGACAGCTGCTGACATGGCGGAGGCAATGAAAACCATGCAGGAACTCAGAGAAGAAGCTTTAGAAATAGGGTTTAAAGGTAAAGAAATCCATATATACTTAAAGAAACAGATGGAGCGACAAAATCAAGAAAAACCCGCCGAGAAAAAGAAGAAAAGGAAGAAAAAATCCGTCGAGAGAGAGAAGAAAAGCAAGAAAAATATACAAAAAGAAACGTAAAGATGAAAATGACAGGATACGAAGACAAATAGAGATTGATAGAGATTAGGAGTTTGAGCGAATAAAAATGAAATGTAATAGAGGAAATCAAACAACAAGCAATATCAATAGTTTAGAAGAAGAAACCAATCGAACACCTTTCAGGGACAGACTTGATAGGAACCTACCAAACTTCAACGACAATGAAGATTTTGACAGTTATCTGTTGACGTTCGAATCGACAACTACTCGTTGAGGCATTCCGAAGACATAGTGGGCCGACCACTTACTTACTAAATTGTCCCCTAAGCTACGACAGTTTATGGCAACACAGGACATATTATGAAACAACTAAGACACAGCTCCTGCAGCAGGCAGAATATAATAGTAAGACGTATAAGGATAAATGGAACTCATTAGCGCCTGTACAGGATAACTTTCGATCGTATCACTCAAATCTAATTAGGACATTGGACAACTGGTTAGATATGACAAAAATGCCTAGAACTTTTGAATGACTGAGAGACTTACTCTGCCATTTTTAAACACCTACTGCATATTAACACAAGTGCCTTAAGATCAATTTTGCTTAAAGAACCCAAGAACTGTCCAGAGGTTTTAACACAAGTGGGCATGCTTAAGTCCATCTACGATGGTAAAGTATCACAATTTAACACCAATAGAAAGATGACAACTGTCGATGCAGCGGCAGCAATGGTATCACACTATGCCTCTCGACATAGACACGATCAGTACCTCGAAATTCAGGATCTATTGTCTGCTATCCATGTGACGAAACGGGACACATAGCCCACGTCCGTCCGTTCAATAAACCTAGAATCGCATCAAAAGATCAAGGCACACGCTCTCACCAATTTACTTCAAACAACCATTCTCCTCAAATGCAGGGAGGATACAATTATCAAAGAAATAAGGACAGTTACAACAAATAAAGCAATCGCAAACAAGAAAGACCACAAAAAAGGCACGCGCGCAATTCTGACTACAAAATATAAACAACGAATGCGTTCAACACTGTAACGCTTGCAAACACCACGTCAATACAGCTAATATGCCTATACCATGTAGGCGAACTACATTAGACATCATTTAAACAAAGGAACCTGGGAAGTTCAAGCATTCGCGATGTTAGCTAACATTATTATTATATAAATAAGAAATGAAATTAAAAAAACAACAACAACAAAAAAACAACAACTGAGTGGTAGATTTTTGTACACGGCTCAGCGACTATGTTGGCGCCAACATGGCTTAGGTTACAGAGCAGTATGGCCTTTGATCGTCGAAATATTGGGGGGAATCATCACATTAGCCTGCCTAAGGGAAGTCATTCACGGTTGAGTTAAACTCTAGGCTCATACCAGTCCTCCCATTGTAAGGTGTCAGGTTTTCACTGCTATGAGTTGGTGCATCAAACTAGTGATGATAATTGATAACAATATTGTGATTTTTGTCTGAGATGTACATAGGTGAGATGGGGAGGTTATTTTCGTGCCGCATGACTGAACACATTTGGGAGATTACCCAAGACAAACAGTGTCCGGTCTCCCGACAATTCAATGGACGCGACCATATGGGCGTCATGGATCTGGCATCCACTGCTATTGACTCTTGCACAAACACACTCGGGAGGGCCATTCTGGCTAAAAGATTGATACAAGATTATGGAAAAGACGTAAACAAGGTGAGGGTGGCTTAACAGGACGTAACAAAACAGCGAACTTTTCGGCAAAAAGCCTTTTTCACATAACATACAATACACAAATAAAACGAATATAAAAAGTAAAAACTTAGCTGAGGTAACAAACTGATTTAAAAAATCTGTACCAAATTATTCGTGTAAATCTACAAATCCTTCATCCCCTCCTCATCCGTAAATTGTTTTTTTTTTTCAACTGAGTTCAATGGATTCAACTTCTATGTCTGTGGCCATTCCTTTTTCAAATCCTATTTGTTGTTTCAAAACAGCACTGTCAGTAAGATTTCAACAATTAGCAAGTATGTTCCATGCTGTCAATCGCAGTTGCTTAAACGTTAAAAATATTTTGTAACTCTTTGCTGATGTAATTGAATTAGGTCAATATGTCATACCAAAAAGCAGTTTAAGCAATGGGATTGATGTTCTTAAATAGTTTGCACAATGTCTATTTCACTTTGAGTTTTTGGACCACCGCTTTGCTCTGCAACTTTGAAAAGTGCATCATAGATTTCACATACTTGATATTGCATAACCTTTACACTTTATCTCCGTCTTTCCCAACTTCTTTCATTGCATAACCTTTACACTTTCTCTCCGTCTTTCCCAACTTCTTTCATTGCATAACCTTTACACTTTACACTTTCTCTCCGTCTTTCCCAACTTCTTTCATTGCATAACCTTTACACTTTATCTCCGTCTTTCCCAACTTCTTTCATTGCATTACCTTTACACTTTATCTCCGTCTTTCCCAACTTCTTTCAGAAATTGGTGTCACCGAAATATTTCGAACTGTAAATATTAATGGATCTAAATCGGTACCAATAATCTCAGTTTTTAAATCATTCGAAAGTGCAAAATAGAAATGAAGATTTTCTGGCATACTATCAACACCTAACGCCTCTTCATATTGACCTAAACCAAAGATTTGAAAACACTCTTATAATCGATATTTTTTACTGTTGAAAGCTTTAGTGGTAGGACGAACTCCGATCCCAAAAAGAGATGAATGCATCCACATACAGTAGCAGATTGTTGAAATATCCACAAAAGAGGAATAGTGATCAGTTGCAGCTGTTATGTATATCCGTTTGATGTTTACTGGGAAGGGGCGATCATATCAATACCGACACTCCTGCTAATTTTCAGCTTCTTTTTTTTGTTGCGAATCATATTGGTAAACGTCGTTTTTTATTCATGGTTATAAGAACGGAGATTTTGGCTAACGTCTTGTCACAAAAAAAAAAAAAAATAAAAAAAAATAACAACAACAAAAACAAAAAAACCCCACATATATACCTTTATATGAGTAAGGGCGCTTTACCCATATTTTAGTAATACAAGATTTGTTGTTATTTTTAAAACAACTACAACACACACTTTGCTATTTAATTGATGAAAAATTATTTAAGCGACTAAATCAATTTAAATACTAAGAAATTGTAAAAATGTCGTTATCACACATTTTGATTTGCTTCAAATTCTGTTAAATGTTGTGTTTTCGGAATGCAGCAAGTAGCTTGTCAGTCTTTCAACTGTTGAAGTGTTTTGTTGGGTCTACTATGAGTTACGAAAGTATGAAGGAAATACAACACTGAATGTGGCATGCGGGAGTTGCGGACCGCACATAGGGACAACACCACAAGGAGTCACCTAAACGTGTAATTTTTTATGCTCCCTTTTATTTTCGACTGGCAGACTCGGGGCGGTCTACGGGCAAGTACGTGAGGGGGAGACACCATAAGCTGCCGCATACCAATCCCAGTGACGCCTCTGATAACAGCATACATGTTTTCTATACAGTCACGATAACTACACTCACACACACATATTTCTATACGATAGCGGTGGAAAAAATACTACAGAAAGCAATAAGATATCTTGTTGGGGTGCTATATATAATAAATGCTGCTCTTTCGATATGTTCAAGGTGATGTTTCAATATTTGAAGATTTGAATAAAAAAACAGTTTTACTTATAAATGTATGTGGTTTTAAGACATTTACTGGTGAATTAAGAGGATTCTTATTCTAGAGGGCAGTCCGATGGAGTCACTAAGCGTTCACAGGCAAGCTGCAACATAACACAAAATAAAAATGCGCTGTAGTCTAGATATTGAACAGGAATTTCTAATCTCGGCGTATTACAAGAAGATTCGTTCATAAAAATAGTAAATTACTATTTCACCTTAAATGCATCAAAAATCTATTTATGCTTCTATTAATTTTGTTTTAAGCTAGTATTTTGTGAATAAAATTCTTAGTTACTGTTAACATTGCAGCAATACCAGGCTCAATATTTGTGATTTGTTGTTTAATTACGTATAGATGAGAAGATGGCTATATCTATCGATTATTTTTTCATATTTGACACTATTTACCAATACCAAAATAGCCTAGGTCATCAAAATCAATCGATGTGTTATTTATTTTAAGTTCCCAATATGCCATAGACAATTTCAACGTCTATTGGAAGAGTCGACAGGCTGAATATCTTATGAGGTATTTGTGACCTGCCAGCATTGTGATCTCCCCCGGAGGATGTCTGAATGTTTTCTAATCTATCAACGTTTGGAAGGAAATTATATCCAATTATTTTTTTCTCCTAAATAATTTTACTAGACAATACAATTTTAACGTTCTATAAAAGAAAATCCCTCTTATTATGCTTCGCTTGGCACTAGAGTAAACATTGTATTTGCTTGTGTTATAATTTTATGTGAACATTGAAAGTTTGATTAAGTTGTGACAAGTTACTGTGTCATCACATCTGAAATGATTTTTCTTTGGTATAAAACCCGTTATTACAAATTCCTTTGCAGGACACATGTGAAGCAAAAAAAAAAAAAAATATAATTAAAAAAACAACAAAAAAACAAAAACAAACAAACAAAAAACAACAACAACATGAATCATCTTACCCAATAATGTTTTTGTAAGATTGATTAAAACTTAAATAAATTATTTCAATTATATCACTTTACCGACTTTTAAGACTTGTTTTTCCGTATTTCGTTTTCTTTTTATACACTAAAAATACATCAACCAAACCGATACAACATTTTTCACTTCGAACATTATCAACAAAACATCTATAATATGTGTGTTCGGTAGAAGTAAGTTATTGTTGATAAAAAACAATTAAATTTTTCATCACAATGGCTAATGATCTAAAGATGTGTAATTATAAAAGAAGTGTTTATTTTAAGACAATTGTTTGCTTACAATTTTTTTTTATCTTATATCAATTATAAATTTATTTTTTAAAACATCTATTTATATCTACCCGTCTGCCCCATAACATTATGTAATATGCTTTACAAGCATTATAAACCTTTACTCATTTTCTTTTCTTGTGTTTAAAAATATTAACAATTTAATTAATTAGTTTCTTAAAAATATTGAACACAAGCCTAAGAGTTTTAGGATCAATGGAATGAACTCATTTTTAAGTAGACGGTCTTAAATGGTTATTAATTAAAAAGCAGATTTTGTAACTGCTTTAAGATTAGATATGTTAAAAAAACAAGACAAAACAAATATCCAGGCGTAAAGAAGACTAACTTATAAAAATATAATTTAAAAAATATATTGAAAGCATCCTTGAAAATCTATATCGGTATTTGAGTCAAAGCTATTTTCAGATCTTAACAGGTAAAACATATTATGGCACTTATTAAAAAACAATCATGTAAACTAACCTAAAAGATTTCAGACTCATTGTCTTGATGTTGAGCTGATGCCTTAAATCGTAACTTATGTACAGTTATTAAAAAGCTTAAATATGTAAATCTTTTTATCAACTTTTTTTAAATCATGTAGCTAGTTAATGGCAAGAAAACTACTAGTAAAGCGTTAAAAGATAAAAAGACGTAAAATATTTGTTTTCATAAAAACCTGTGAGAAAATGTTTTATAAATATGAAATTTTACCATATAATAGAAATAAATTATCTATATAATTGGACAATCACAATTAACGAACCTTAAGCGTCAAAATGCCATTTTATGTGTATCTGATAATCCTAGGCGTCACCTTCAATATGTTACGCACCAATGAAGTTATAGGAATAACAATGGTATTCCATTTTTTTCGCGCTCTATCATTTAACACAGTGATGAAAAAAGAAATAAAAAAGTTACAGTTATCGGCACGTTTTCAATAATTTAAAACAGCACAAAAATGTTATAGCAATAAACACCAAAATATTTTACATCCTAATCGCATTCCTTAAGCATTTTAATTAAGCAGCAACAAAATAACACATGTAGATCTACCGGAGTGCAAAAAAATATTTAAAAATGAAAATAGAAACGTATTTTAAAAAAAAAGTTTTGAAACTTTTAAATAAACCTGAAGTATTGTGATTGTGGATGAGCTGCCATGGTAGAGTAATAATAAATAATAATAAATTGATAATTTATAAAGCGCTGTATCTCAGGAACCAGACTCACAGCGCTGTAAAAGAAGATAATAAAACACATATAATTATTAAATTAATAATTAAGAAAATATTCATATCATAATAACCACATAAATCACAAGACGTTACATATAAGCTGCGTTAATCATTAAAAGACATATTTGATTAATTTTAAAAAATAAATTTTAAAAAGATGTTTTTAAGTGCAGTCCTGAAGGACTTAATCGTTGGAATAGTACGGATGTATAATGGTAGAGAATTCCATTGTTTTGGCATGACAAAAAGAGAAAGACTTTTCGCCAAATGTTTTAGTGCGTGTTTTAGCAACAGAGAAAGAGAGAGAGAGAGAGAGAGAGAGAGAGAGATTGTGTCTGCAGAATATCGTAGCTGACGAGTGGGTGAGTAGACCGACAGAAGTTCAGTAAGCTTAGATATTTATCAAGTACAAACAGGGCGGACTAAACGAAGGAGACAAATATAGAAATCAGACCATATCGAACAGGCTCTTAAGAATATCCACTGGCTTCCTGTAGCTGAGTCACTAAACCACAAAACCCTATCACTGACATACGGGTGTATAGATGTGTCAGCACAGAGATTTTTGATCACATTCACCATCAAAGCGCGTGGGGTGACTTCTCCTTCACAGTTCCATCAGAAATTTCCTGGGGTGTAAGGACGGATACAGCAGTCCAATGACGTGATATGTTTTGAAGTAAATGCACTAAAATTATGGAATAGTCTTCCAAAATCATTTAGAAATGTTACGATGAAGAGACAGTTACTAAAAATTTAACGACTGAAATAAAATTAAGCTAGGTTTTTAAAATCAAAGCATTTTAGAATAGAATGGACAGTAAGCCCTTTTCAAGATACAACAAACAAAATAACCATCATCATCATCTCTAGTATGCATTGGTTGAGCTCAAGAGAAGAAACGGCTATGTGACATTTATGTACTTTTGAGATATTCAAGTTTTAAAGTTCAAAATAATACAGATTTCTTACAATTTAACTAAATAGATTTTAATTTTTAATATGTTCATATACATAATATTTTCATAAAACCTAAATCAGACCATACCATTTTGACCATTTATCAGATACAGGGGAGTTAACTAAAAAAGAATTCAGCTATGTTATATAGCGGTTTCTTCCCGTGTGGTCTTCTTTATTATAAAAATAATATATTTTATTTATAGACAATGGAGGAAAAACTACTAATATATCTGCTCATATACAGGCCACCACTGGTATTACTGGGCAGTCCGCGGGAGCCTACAGAAATTTAGAAGGAAAAAAAAATCCGTTAAAGTCGACAGTTTTGTACTTGAAGTGAGACTGATCCCATTAGATGCGGCTTTTTCGACGTTTCATGACACACTAATGTGGCCCATCTGAGAAAGTTTGCGCACCACTTGTAATGAATGCACATATTCAAACCACTTTCACTGTTGAAAGTATGCAACATTAATTATTTCGCTGCTACGGGGTTTTACATGTTTGTGTCAGATCATTTTTTAGTTATATATTTTTTAAGGGTGATTTTAATCATCCTAAAATTTTAAATAAATTTCTAATGCAACATTGATGTTTCTTAAATCAAAATGAAGTAAATTGAATAGAGAAAACGATTACGTAGAAGCAATAACAATATCGTTTTAAAAAAAATATAATTTTTTGTATTAATTTTTGAGTGTTCAATTCATTAAATTATACATCTGTACTGACAAGACTAAAAAAAAAAGTCTGCATTACTGTAATCTGTTTCTCCTTTAATTATCACAGTAAAAATTCCATTTATGAAATAAACGCTTTTTAAATTTTTGAAAATATTCCCTGTAGTTTTAAAACATCACAATTTATTTATTGATAACGTTTAGAGCCGATTTTTTTTTTCCTTTTTAAAAATTATATTAATTATATAGTCGCAAATGCTCTTTTTCCTCCTCATGCTGTATCATAAGGATGAAAATTTTAAATAATTTAAATCCCAAAACAATTTTTTTTATTGTTTTGAATTTCTCAGCATCAATAATTCACATTGAAATCTATTAAGATAGCAACAAATACTACAATAAATAAATGTGTTCATTGAGTAGCCTTGGCCTTATCTTTGATTACAAAATAAATCGAAACTGGTTGCTAATTTTACCCTTCTGAACGTAAACACGTGTTATTTCTAAACAGAAAGGAAGTAGAAAAGCCTTGCCTCTCATTTGTAAACATAAAAGTCTATTGGGACACTCTAAGCAACGAAATAACCACACAATCATTTAATTGGCCGATTATGCACAGATTTTCTTGTGTAATACAACTCATTTTTTTAAAATTAAAAAATAATCAAATACGATTAAAAACCTTTCCTAAACAGAGATAGAAACGTTTTCTTCGTATTCCGTACGCAAGAACAAACACATACACATTATAGTTCTTCAAATCCTGAATTCGGGCGTTACATGGGTTGCCTCATTAAACCAAGAAAACCAACTCCCTCATCAACATTTAGAGCTCTAATAAAAAAATGCAGGAATACATATAAACCTTGTATAAGCATAAGACGCAAAAATATGTTGCATGGATGGAGAGTCGGAAATAAAAAAAGATAATATAAGATAAAAAACAAATAATTTAATTCCTATACACTAAATACAAGTCCGTTTGAGATGATACGACGTGAATGAGAGTTCATCATTTATAAGGTTCCGTTGATGTAAGTGGTTTCCATCCCGTCTTCACCATCGTTAACGTACGATTTGGACAGCGTCAAATACTCCACTCTACCGAATTGTTTCGCGTCGCTCTTCTCTTTAATCTCAGGATTCCTAGACTTTGGGTTGATCTCAACGTTAAAGTACGCGCTGCCTTCTTCGCTGCCTTTACGAGCTGTCAGCCTCTTGTTTCCATCTCTATTGGTTTCCCCAGCCGTGTCCTGTTTATCTGGGGAGTCTTCTTGTTTTGGTTCATTGACCTGCTTGAAATGTTAAAAAATGAAAAAAAAGTTTATCGATATAACCAAATAAATTATTCTTGTCCTTACATTGGAGTAATTCGTTTATCAGAATAATAAAATCATACAAACGTAGCTGAACGGATGTTGTTTTATAAAAAAAGACATCGAGTTCAAGATACATAATTAAATATATAACATTCTCAATGGAAGGCTGAATCACTTAGACTCTTATAGCCCGGCCTACAATACCAACGGTGAGCCTCAACATAAGGGCATCGCCATGGAGATATTCATTCACAGTGCGTGTGCGGCCGGACCCGTCCACATTCCCAATGGCCGCAGAGCATTCGGCCATACTACATAAAAATCAGCCGGGTTCCCTGTTTTTGTCTAGCCTCTTTGTAGCTGTTTGTTGGAGAATGTTCAGTCGGCATCTGCATGATGAGGGACTGGCAGCAACGAGGCAGTTTCCACCAAGGATATCGCTTAAGGGGTCGCGGCATTTTGTCGTTAAGCATCCTTCCGTATTACCATTTTCCCACCCCGCAAGCCATTTTTCCATAAAACAGGCTTTTAGCGACACTTCGACCCACAGTTGGGTCATTTGGCGATTGATTTGGGTCGACATAGATAGATAATTAAAAGGATTTGATTTTATTTAACCCTGTTCCTGGAATTTTTGAATGCCAACGTTAGCTAAAAGCCAGCATAGCGTAATAGCGCTGTGTCATTTCATGACGGCAAGTATCGATAGAAATATCCGTGCATTCAATTGAACATGATCTATTAAAACATCTGAATATTCTTTTACGATTACATCAACATTGATTTGTTACTTCTAAGTTAGTTTGAGCGTGTTTAGTGGACTTGACCGAGATACAATATCGTTGACGACTTTAATTTACTACAATTTTTGAAGCCAATGGTTAATTCTTTATTCATTTTTATACACTTTGTTACCAACGAAATATGATGAGAAAAATGGATTGCTCTCTTTGGCTCTGGACTTCACCGCAGCAAAGTTTTAATTATATTTTATTAGTTTTATTTCTTTTTTCTTCTTTTTTTGTTGTTGTTGAAGGCTCATACATACCCTGTTTTCATGATATATATCTACTTAAACATTGTTATATGGAAACGGGTTCTATTCTAAGAATAGTAAAACTACGCAATGACATGTGACGTTTTTGCGGTCAACGAAATGAGAAATCCTATTAAATAGATACTGACTTTGGAGTCTCTAAGGTGTGCATGTATCGTGTATACATGTCTCACCTGTGGACGCAATTTGAATATTTCAAAGTCTATGTGGAACTTTGGTCCAACGATAACCATGTCATCAGTGACGCCAGAGGGGTCCCTGGCCCCAGTTGAGAGGGAATAGAGCTCTTTGTTGCAAACACTCTCTGAGGTCTTGTTCTTTTGTTGGGTAACTGGAGAAAATATTGAAATAATTAAAGGTTAATTTTTGTAACAATTTATAATGCTTTTTTTATTATAGAAACCTAATTTCAAACGCAAAAATAATGTTTAAAAGAATACATTATTTTAAAAAAAATTGTATGAATTTTTTATTTTCCACATAATAATTATTTTTGTTGGCATTAAAGAAAATAATACCATAATGTCAATGATTATGGTTATATTTTTAGCTGGTACCAACAAAATTAATGTGTGACGTTCCAATAAGCCAGTGGCCTAGTTGTAACGCGTGTGATTAGCTATTTGTAAGTCCTGGTGGAGTCAGAAATCCATTCCAAGTTTCTTGGAGTGGCCGCACCTGAGCTTGCACTGCTCTGATATTGAATAGTTGGGGTAAAGTAAGTGTGGCATTGTGCCAGCCACACAATTAAATATAACAATTTTGGACACTAGCCTGGAGGGCAGCATGGTATAAAAGGGTAACTTAAACACAAAGGTACCACATATGTACTATTTTGTCTTTAGGGTCTTCAATAATATAGCTTATAATAGAAGATTTTAAAAAAATTATTTACGAAAATTTTAATAACTACTCCTCAGATTAATTTTCTCTGTGAATGCCAAAGAAAAAAAAATAAATTAAAAAAAAACAAGAAAAAAAAACAAAAAAACAACAACTTCCCGTTGGCATCACTAAATAAAACTCTGAAAATACAGCAATAGCCTTCAAGGAGCACTGAACATCAGCTAGTGTTTATTTTCCTAAGGACCTATGCTGCCACATATATCTTTTTTAAATTATTACGGCCAATGTTTACTTCAACATTCCCTTCACCCAATGAATAATTCTTTGTAAAAATAAAAAAAAAGCGATTAATCTGACGGGGTATGTGTGCTTATTATAGATTAGAAAACAGTAATAGCCCAAATAAATCAGTTATCGTTATCAAATAGTTCACATCGATTTTTTTACTTTTTCCCCCTGGTGTTTTGTTTAGGCTTTATAGGTTTCTACTGATCATGAATGATTTATCTGGGGCTTTGGTTCCAGTTTTTCATATCAACTATTAGTTATCTGGATTAAACAACAATAACAAATACAAAATCTTTATGAGCACAATCCTCTTGAAAAATAATAAATAAATAAAACAATGTTAAAAGTATGTGACTACCCATAAATTTCTACATAGAAATATTTCATTACAAAAAGAAACGTTTTACCAAAACTAAGCTATATTTAAACGTTACACATAAAAAAGGCCACCTGTCTTGTAACCTCGACTTTTCATCC
The DNA here is from genome assembly GCA_002072015.1 of Radix auricularia. Taxonomy (NCBI): domain Eukaryota; kingdom Metazoa; phylum Mollusca; class Gastropoda; family Lymnaeidae; genus Radix; species Radix auricularia. Next base: position 849,217 of record MUZC01004461.1, read on the forward strand.
GGTTAATTCTTATGATGACGATAATGATGGCTGGAAGCAGTAGAAGGACAATCGAAACACTAAAGACAATTATAAACAGAAACGATTTATTATCTCCATGATGAGCAACTGTTGTTGAAACTGAAACATATAAAAGAAAAAAAAATATATTAAAATTGCTTTAGATCAGTGTTTCTCAAACGGTGTGTCGCGACACATTAATGTGTCGTGAGAGATTTTCAGGTGTGTTGCTAAATTTAGTAAAAATATTTCAAATTGCTAGGGTTTTGAGCTCTGAAGATATTATTACATTTTAAATAAAGCAAAACAAAGTGTTAGTTCAAGAGACCAACTACATAATCAGTAATCACGTGTGTTTCGCGTGGGGCAGGACGTTAGATTCAGTTGGCGTCTGAATACGCCTTTTTCTTTTTTCATTCTTTCTGGCGGTGTAGTTTGCTTGATATTTTTCATTTCAGTAAGAGATTGAACTTAAAATTATTAAAGTAGGCTTAGCCGCCATTTTAAACAGACATTATTTAATCTTAACTTGCTTTAAATGCCGGCTTAATTAGTTTATCTGATAAAGAAATACATTATTTACTGCATCCCAGTTCATGTGAACCGTTGCCTTAAGTGTAATTTGATGATGAAAATTACTGAAATGAATACAAATCGTTAATTCATAAACTTCCCGTGAAAATATTAATTGTAATTAGAATAAAACTAAGTATTAATATTAATGTCTAACAGTGACTTTATCAAGACAATCTTCCCCATGTTTCGCCTGCACGTCGACCTCCCCGATGACCCGCCACAAAGCTACACTATGACATTATAAAAGGAATATTTGTTTTCAACACCAAGTTTTTTTTTGTCTCGTTTTGAATTTTGAAGTAATTTAATAAAATTTGCATGCTTTTTTTTTCTTTTCAGAAATAGACTTTTCAAAATAGCAATGGACAAGTTTTTAATAACATGTTCTAACTGAAAAGAAAAAGTTCATCCCACTGATATATCACAGTAATACACATCACAGTGATATGTACAAATGTTATCTTTTTAATAACATAAGTTAAAATTATTTTTGTGGGTCCCGAAAATTCTCGAATACTCTTAGTGTGTCATCACCCCAAAAAAATCGTGAGAAACACTGCTATAGACAGTTCAATACTTTAAAAAAAAATGATATACCACCAATCATTAACTTTAAAAAAAGTTTTTAAAAAAAATGAATAAAAAAATAAATATTTTTTAAAAAATTAAAAAATCCAAAAAATATATTATGTTCTGAGAAACATACATATTTTAAAGCTGAAAAAAAAATAGTAATAATAACAAAAATAACTTGCAATGCACAAAATATATTTTTAAAAAAGTTTAACTGATTGAAAATAAAAGAAATAAATCTAATTAGTTCTATAGACCAAAATCAGCCCAGCTGAATATAAAAGATAGTACAATTTAATTACATTGCCCATGTAAGTGAATAATTCTACTTACTTTCTTCAGCTTCAGTGGCTACATTCAGTGTGACTTGAGGACATTGCTTATTACCAATATCTAGTGAGAAAACATGATGGTTCGACTTTGACCGATTGGTTGTGTTGTAGGAGCTTAGTTTTGACAGGCTAATGTTGTACTCAACTAAAATTTCAGCTGTAACATTCACTACTTCCACAGGTATCCTAGAGATAAATGTGGAACGCTCAGTCTCAATATGATATATAATGGTGTATATTTGATGTAATTTATATTGGCTGCTGGGCGTCCATGACAGAGTGACCACATCCTGGACGGTGTTTTTAACATGGAATTCCCTTGGGCAGACAGGAATATCTACCGATAAAGAGGAAGTGTTTCTTGGAAAATTGACTTAAATTACATTTCAGAAAACAGTATGATAAAAATAGAAACACTTAAACTTATCTTCGTAATTTTAAACACTTAATGATTATAATTGTTACACACATATGTATGTAATTGTAAACACGTGTGTCTTTAATAGTAAATACTTATATCTATAATTGTAAAAATTCATGTCTTTAAAAGTAAATTGATATGACCTTAACTTTGTATCAAAACCAACAATTTATATTATATTTCCAGGACAACAAAATTGCATTTTTTGAAGACCTATAACTAAAGATTTTTTGGAATATTTTAAATAATTAAAATAATATTATAAATTTATTATAAAATGAAACCAACTTCTACCATTAAAAATAAAATTATTCAAGAAAAATCAAAATATTGTTTTCCCGAAATTCTCTCTAATACTAAATACACATTGCCCTTTAAATTGTTAATTCTACTAGGATTCAGCACTAAAACAATTTAGATATATTATGTTTAGTTTTTTTAACGTTTTTAATTAATAACCCATTAGATTCTACAGTGTCTTACACAATATCGAAATAATTAAAGAGTATTTAAAAACAGGACTCAGTGATGCAACAGTGATATGACAAAATTAACTCGGGAATCCATGAAATACAGTTATATCGTACGAGGGGCACATTTATTCATGTTTATTTCTGAAATAAATGTTTAGGCAAACATTTGTTTATATTGTATGGGATATCATGTAATTATTGTTTGTGTTCCCGCAACTGTCTTCAAAAACTTTGGTAGGATCCAATTGATCAGCAATCAGCAAAAACATCAAGTCTATAGGCGCCATACCAATTTTTGTCACATGACTTTTGTATCGGGAAATGCCAGAACTATTATAAATAGTTAACGCTTAACACGCATTGAAAAAAATTGCAGGCTTTATTTACTTGGAAGTAATGATTAGAAAACATGCAAGTAATACTATTGTAACATTTATTTTACAAGATAATTAGTTCTAGATATTACCCCCACCTGTCTTTTTGATCCATAAACTGTATTTTATTAGGTTACTTTCAGCTTGAGGGGATTTCTTACTCTGGAGCTCTGCAATGATACGAATTCTTGGCACAAATAATTAATCGACTAAACAGAGATACAAAACAAAACTGATTTTATTTTAAGTATTTTGAAAAGTATTATTATTTTTTTTTATAACGAATCAATGTTTTGTTATTTGAATTTAAAAAAAAACTGAAAAGATCACTATTTCCTATTCCAATTAATTAAACTGATCCATTTATTGGAACTCTGAACATTACTCTCAAAGCGAACATTTGTAAAGTGTTTACCTGACTCCTTAAAAGTCAACGTGTTCTGAGATTGATAATTTGGGTAAACATGACTACCCGAGCAGGTGCATGATTTGTTGTGCATGATCCCTGTGAGCTGAACACTCATTGTCACAACTTGACCTTGAACTGTGACATTACTGGAGTTTGTCGCTGTGTCCACGTACTCACTGTCACAATGTAATGACGTACTGTACACGGATGGACGTCCACCGAGTACACTACAAAAGATGGTGACGTTATCTGACTCCATGTATTCACTTTGTGTCGGTGTAACTTTCAGCAATGGAGCGTCTGACGGTGGGTCTTAAAATACCATGATGTTTTAAAATTTACTTTCTACAAAACTTGTAACACCTTTAGTTTAAGATCAAAGTTAATTTTCAAAACTAAATACAAATAAGAAACAGCTCTTTAAATAAGCTGTGGTTATTGATATTCTTCATTTTGAATTCTAATTTTTCACCTTCCTTGCTAATCTATAATGGTCAAAGCTTTTTGTTGGCTTCAAGTGTGTTTTAAAAAGACGTACATTTAAGTTCATCTTAATTGTCTCATCATTGTCTTTATATCCCCTTAAAAATTTTCATGTGAGTGATGTCATATTTAGAAATAATAATTCCGTTAAACGATGAATTATTATTTCTTTTATACTGTTCATTTGATAAATAAACCTTATTCATCTGAAGTCTAGTTATTTCATTTACTAATATTTTGATCAAAGAAAATAATTTTAAAAATCCCATGAGTCATAAATTTGCTTTGGTACATCTTTTTCTAGTTGGTAAATTTACTTCCGTGGATATTTACAATGATAAAACATTTTAATATCAGATCATATTTTACGTAAAACAGAATTTGATTTTTATTATAAATTTTAGTTTCGTTGTAACAATATAAAAATCTGTATTTATAAATCGTTGTTTGCAAGAAAGGGACACAATACAAAAATGTATATCATTAAAAGCTGCATACCAACGATAATAAAAATGTCTTGTGTCTCCACAGCCGCACCTCTTGACATGTCTTTGCCTCGTAAGTCAGAAGGAAAGAATGTTACATTCAGCTGGTAATCTGTCCTGTTAGTTATTGGGAAACTGGCAATACATGTTGTGTTGAAGAGATGTATTGTACCACCCAGAAAGCTGTCTATAAATGAGTTGGTTGCAGTATTCACCTTTGAATGAAAAATAAAATATATTGATTTTTTAATGATAAAATGCAAAGCTATACATGTTAAAGATTTTAAAAATAAACCCTATCGTGTAACTATTATTTATATGAATATTAAAAAATATTAAGGTAATTAAATTTTGCCCCGTAAAAGTCCATAAATCTAAAAAAAAAAAAAAAAA